>ML243252.1:0-22041 GCA_005239495.1 Nicotiana undulata
ATATCAGCCCGACGGGGGTGTTTTTGTCCACTTTTCACTCTAATTTTTTGCCCTCTATAAAAATCATACCTTGGCAACATCTCAGGATCCATTAGAGATCAATTTTTGGACATAGTTTGAGCTTTGTAAATATATTTTGAGTAGAGAACAACAAGTTTTGAAGCTAGGGATTTGCACACACACTTGGGTCTTGAAGATTTCACCATTGTGGTTATGTATTTCTTACTCATTTATGTTTATTTCTTGATTTCCTTGTTTTGTATTGAATATCTAAGTGTGTAGTATTTTTCCNTTTAATTGGGTTAGGGATAATTCGATTAGGAAGTCTTTTTAGTCTTTGGGAAAAGCTAATTAAGAAATATTATCCGTGGCTAATTACTATTACCCGCTCGCATTTGTAAAATCGTGAAATATATTGGATCGTTACTCGAGTGTAATACCCAAAGCATCGATACTTGTTGCCCTCGATCATTTTAATTGCTTTCTAGGATAGTTTATAGTTTCACATTTAGTTATAAACAATCATCAAAAAAAACCAAAATCATATTTGTTTGGCACTGCACGATAGGTGATAATTCTCTAGCATTCCTAACGCCCTCATATTGTTCTCTGTGGGATTCGACCCCAACCTTGTTGGGTTACTATATTTGACAACGATCGCTTACATTCTTTTAAGGTGTAAATTGAGCGTACTATAAGCCGTGTTTGGGGCCTAGTGCCAATCTGTTTTCCCTTTGAGGGTTGTGTTTACTATATTTTCCTCACTGATATGCTATGATTTTACACTCAATCTTTTCCTGATAAATTGTTTTGACACTCAGAGTATTTTGATACTATTTATTGAAAAATGAAACACTGTTTTTGGGTCGAGAACCCGGTATATTTATGGCCTGAAGGGTAAATTGAGAGTGTCTGACTGAGTGAGGATTTTGGCCTATATTCTGAGGATGTTATGATATGAGTGAGGCTGCTGGCGAATATTGTGAGGATGATATGACATGAGTGAGGTTGCGGGCCTATATTGTGTGTGATTTATGCCATGTTGTGGCTTATTATAGCGCTTAGGCTGTAGGAGCCCCTCCTGAGTCTGTAACACACCCCCAGTGAGCGCCGGTACCGATTGAGTGATGCCCGCGGGGCTTATGATGAGTGATGGTGAGAATGCCTGATGGGCAGAGTGATTGTGAGGTTGCCTGATGGGCAGAGTGATTGTGAGGTTGCCTGATGGGCAGAGTGATTGTGAGGTTGTCTGATGGGCTGAGACTGAAAGAAATTGTTATGAGAAATGATTATGGCCCGAGGGCCAGTTTTATGAATATTTTTACTGAGTTTTCAAACTATGATTTACTTCGTTTTCAAACTGGTTTTACTGAGAATATTATGGAGATATACTGATATTGCATTTGTTTTTCAAGGGATTTCTGGAAACTGAGCTCGAACTTATGTATTTGTTGAATACTACGTGGTGACTTGGTGTTTTACTGGCTCTTTGTGGAATTGTGTATCTGTTCTGTTTGTTTATATTACTCAGACTGTGATTTATTTTAATTACTACTGAGTTGGCGTACTCATAAAGACTCCTTGTGCCTCTGTGCACAGATCCAGGTACTAGCTCGTAGCATTAGATGACGCATGTTCGATAGCAGCATTTGACGCGGTTTCGAGGTAGCTGTCCAGCGTCCACAGCTTCTCCATTTCCCTTCCTTATTTAGTCTTAGCATTTTATTCAGAGACATATATTATAGTTTTAGCAGAGTTAGATTTATTTATTCTTAGATGCTCATGACTATTGACTCCAGTTCTGGGAGGTTGTTTAGAGTTGTTTAGTTCATGGTTGGGGGCGTTAGACTTATATAATTTATTTCTTCATTATGACTGTTGTTTATTGTTATATTGTGCACTGTTATAATCGAACAAATCTGTAGTAAATTGATGGTTGGCTAGCCTAGTTCCACGATAGGCGCCATCACGGCCTATTAGGATTTGGGGTCGTGACACGAACCTGCCGGTCTAAAATGGCTACCGGCTCCTCCTCATAATTCAAATCCTTTTCCAATTGGACTGAGCTGAAATATAACACGAGGGACGAGTCACCATGATATTTCCTGAGCATAGACACGTGGAATACCAGATGAACTAAGGATAACCCTGGAGGCAATGCAAGTCTATAAGCTACCTCCCCCACCTTATCAAGAATCTCAAACGGCCTAATATACCTAGGGAACAACTTTCCCTTCTTCCCAAACCTCATAACACCCTTCATGGGCGATACATGAAGCAATACTCTCTCTCCAACCATGAATGCCACATCACGAACCTTACGATTAGCATAACTCTTTTTCCTAGACTGGGCTGCACGAAGTCTCTCCTGAATAATCTTGACTTTATATCTAAGGCCTCCTGAATTAAGTCTGTCCCCAACAACCGAGCCTCTCCCAGCTCAAACCATCCCACTGGAGATCTGCATTGTCTACCGTATAACGCCTCATAAGGAGCCATCTAAATGCTCTACTGATAGCTATTATTATAAGAAAACTCCGCTAACGGCAAGAACTGATTCCATGAACCTCCAAAGTCAATAACACAAGCGCGGAACAACCTTCAATATCTGAATGGTACGCTCGGACTGCCCGTCAGTCTGAGGGTGAAATGCTGTACTCAACTCCATTCGGGTACCCAACTCACGCTGAACTGCGCTCCAAAAGTGCGAAGCAAACTGCGTACCCCGATCAGAGATTATAGACACGGGCACCCCATGAAGGCAAACAATCTCCCGAATATACAACACAGCCAACCCCTCTGAAGTATAAGTACTAGCCACAGGAATGAAGTGTACTGACTTAGCCAGCCTATCCATAATAATCCAAACTGCATCGAATTTCCTCTGATTCCGTGGGAGCCTAACAACAAAGTCCATAATGATACGCTCCCACTTCCACTCAGGAATCTCTATCTGCTGAAGCAAACCACCAGGTCTTTGATGCTCATACTTTACCTCCTGACAATTTAAGCAACGAGCCACATAATCCACAATATCCTTTTTCATCCTTCTCCACCAATAATATTGTTTCAAATCTTGGTACATTTTTTCTTCACCTGGGTGAATAGATTACTTGGAGCTGTGAGCCTCCTCAAGGATCAATTCACGGAGGCCATCCACATTAGGCACACACAACCTACCCTGCATCCTTAAAACGCCATCATCTCCAACTGTAACCTGCTTGGCATCCCCGTGCCGAACCGTGTCCCTAAGGATCGCCAAATGTGGGTCATCATCCTGCCGTTCTCGGATACGATCAATTAGAGAAGACCGAGCGACAGTACAAGCTAGGACACTGCTGGGCGAAATATCCAACCTCATGAACTGATTAGCCAAAGTCTGAATGTCTGAAGCCAACAGTCTCTTGCCAACTGGGATATACGCAAGACTGCCCATACTCACCGCATTTCTACTCAATGCATCGGCCACCACATTTGCCTTCCCCGGGTGATATAATATAGTGACATCATAATCTTTTAAAAACTCTAACCACCTCCGCTGCCTCAAATTTAGATCTTTCTGCTTGAATAAGTACTGGAGGTTGCGATGGTCAGTGAAAATCTCACACGGCACGCCATATAGATAATGCCTCCATATTTTCAAAGCATGTACAATAGCCGCCAACTCTAAATCATGAACATGGTAATTCTTCTCATGGACTTTCAATCGACGAGACGCATATGCAATCACTCTGCCATCCTGCATCAATACTACTCCAAGTCCAACTCGGGAAGCGTCACAATACACCATGAAAGAACCGGAATCTGATGGTAACACCAACACCGATGCCGAAGTCAAGGCTGTCTTGAGCTTCTGAAGGCTCGCTTCGCACTCATATGACCATTTAAATGGGGCACCTTTCTGGCTCAATATGATCTTGATAGTTGTTCATAGTCAATTACAGAATCATCACGTAACTTCACGTTAATAATAATCTCCTTTCAAATCTTCACAATACTGATGACGAGATGCAATGAATGAAGAACTCATAATTATATACCCGAATTAATGGGCCTCATTTAACGCCACATGGGCGGGCACCTACCCTGTAGGTTAAATCTCAATAGCTATAGCACGAATTTTGGCAAATTATGCACAGATAATTAATTAATAAATTTTATTTATTTATTTATTTACTTATTACTATTAATTATTATTATTATTATTATTATTATTATTATTATACATAAATTTTTATAGTAAAATTTAATTCACAAGGGAGAATTTAAACACAAGAATTTCTATCACAAGGATCTCATCCTTACATAACTTCCACCGCGGCTCGTAGCCCAGTTTAAACACAATCATATTAAAACGCGAGGATCTCGTCCTCAATTCTGATTTTTTCACCAAGGTCCTTATTTCAATTACGGAGTTACTCAATTTCTGATTTTCTTCACTTTTTCTTGATTTTGCCACCGAGGTCCGCGGTCGTTTTTGTGCGGACCGCGGTGGGGGCCTAAGAGGGGTATAAATAAGCGGGATTTTAAGTATTTTAGTCATTTTCAAGACCCCAAAACATAAGAGGCGATTTTTCCAAGCACCCCTTCTTCTCAAAAATGTTTGTAAGTGATTTCTAACTCATTTTCTTCACTCCTTAACTTTTTTTACAAGATTTCATCCTAGAATCTAGGGTTTTCATTGTGAAATTGGGAATTTTGGGTCAAACCTAAGAATAATGAAATTTGGGGATTTAGACCTCAAATTGAGGTCTGATTCCAAAACCATTTATATATCCGGTCTCGGGGGAGAATGGGTAATCGGGTTTTGGTCCGAATTTCGGGTTTGGACCGAGCAGGCCTGGGCTCCATTTTTTACTTTTGGGGAAATACTTTAGAAAACTCACTTCCATGTATTAGAATTGATTCATTTAGCATTTATTGATATAATTAAGTAACTTGTGGCTAGTTTCAAGTCCTTGGGAGACGAGGTTGAATTTTCGGGCACATTCTTGACACGGAAAGTAGGTTCGACACGAGGTGAGTCTCCTTTCTAACCTTGTAAGAGGGAATTGTCCCCATAGGTGATTTAAATGACTATGTGTTGATGTTTGTGGGGGCTACGTACGCACAAAGTGATGAGAGTCCGTACGTAGCGGCTATTATTGTTATGTCTGGGTAGTTAGGCCTACATCATGCCTTGTGTTTCTCCTAGAAATGAATTATATGCTTTCCTGAATTCATGATTTTATGTAGTATTGTTTCCCTGAGATTTATGGAATTTGATAATTGAAAGAAATTGTTATGGAAAGTAATTTTAGAGGAATATTGTTTGTGCATGTGACCGCTTCGCAATTTACATTCCGCGAGCGGAGTGTTATTTCTCCCACTCTCATGGGAGCGGGCCGTACGCCACAGCGAGATTGAAAGATATAATTATGGTTCGGGTCGTTCAACCCTCGGCAGTGCACATATATGATTATTTTATGGCAAAGATGCACTTATGGTTCGGGCCGCTCGAACCTCGGCAATGCACATATATGATTATTTTTATGGATCATGCCGGCTGTCCTTATCCTGTATGCGCATGTTAAATTGTTAAATGATTTCATGGATAATGACTTGACAGATATTTGGGGGAAAATGAAGTAGAAAATTATTTATTTACTTCCAGTGTTTATTGAATTGCAGTTACTTTTAAAGCTTACTATTTTTATTACCCTCGTATTCCTTTTTGTTGTTGTCATATATTGTTAAATTATATTGTTGGACCCTAGTGAGTGTCAAGTCGACCTCTCGTCACTACTTCTTCGAGATTAGACGGGATACTCACCGGGTACATATTTATTTATGTACTCATGCTACGCTTGTTGTGCATTTCTATTGCACAGATACTTTCATAGCAATGTGGTCGGCACCGGAGACTTAGGCGAGCTGCATCATCCGAAGGCGACCCGCAGCCGATAGAGTCTCCCTCGCATTGTATTTACTTTCACTTAGAATTTCCTTGTCCACTGGTATTTCAGACAAGCTTTGTATAAATTGTGAAATTCTTTGAAATTGCTCGTGTACTTGTGACACCGGGTTCTGGGATGTATTTGGGTTGTATTTTTATTAAATTGGAAAAATAGACTGTTGCTTTTACTTAATGGATTTTTATCTAGTTATTATGTATTAAAGTGAAAGGTAACGATTTCGAAAATATCAAAACAGGAATTTATTTCAACTAATTAATGATTGGCTTGCCTGACAGTGGTGTCTGGCGCCATCACGACCTTATAGATTTTGGGTCGTGACACGTACCATAGGATTGCCCGTAGTGTAATACTCTACAAATTGAGCTTATTCAATCAAAGATCAAGTAGGACTTTATTTTGGTTGTAATGTAGGTTATGGGACAGGTATGATACATTTGGATATAGTGACCTAACCTCCTTGAGCACTTTAATACATATACATTAATAATTCAAACCGCATACTTGTGTTGAACCAAACCCCAACATCCACATCATAATAACCTCAAGCTCCCAATTTCTTTAAGCACAGATAAGATGCGAATTACCACTAGCAAGGAGTCAACTTTTTCTTTCTACTACATACATAAACTCTTCTTTTTTTTTTCATTTTCGAAGTTCTGATTTTATATTTTTTCAAGCAAATTCACTTTTTTTCAATTCTTGACACGTGGCTCTCGTAATTTTTTCTAATTGTGCACCTTTCTCATTTTTCAATAGTTTCACTCAAAAATCCAATCATAATTCCACTTAGCTTTTAACAAGCTCATAATAATTTCAAGTGCTCAAGAGAGGTAAAAAGTTTAAATATATAGTCAATTCAAATAAAAAAAGGTCAGGCTTGTAATGTGGTTGCAAAAGAAAATAGGATTACATGCTCAAATAGGCTAACTAGGATACACAATAATTAGGCGGGGTCACGGGCTTATATCTGGGTCAACAAAGAAATGCCTATATCAGTTCCTAGACTGAAAAAGACGTCTATTTCGCTTTTCAAACACACGAGGCAAGTACTAGATATCAACCACCATAAACAGAATATCACATAAACCTCACACACACATTGGCACATAACTCACTTAGGACTGGAACTATCCCGGCTCTTAAGTCAAAATGATTAAGCTACATCAAGATCAAACAATTTAAGGCACTTATACATGAGTCCAGAATTGAGCCTAGGCATCACGACTAAGACACTCACTACTTTCAAGGAACAACAAAGTAAAAAACAGTTATCTCTATTTAACATTATAGCACAAGACTTCCTTATTCTTAATAAAAGAAAAACTAAGTACACCCGATTCAAGAAAAACCGTTGAAAAAGAACCGCGTCATAAAGAAAAATCAAGAAAAAATAATTCAACTACCAAAGAAAATAGAACAAAAATGAAAAGACTAAAAAACATTTCTTCGACTTTAATCCCTCAAGAAGTGAGTCGAGGAAATCCATCGTAGGAAAAAAAAAAGATTTTTCAAACAAAAAAAGAATAAGCAAACATACATATACATATTTACATCCCCACCCCACACTTTAAATTGTGGTATGTCCCCATGATACACAAATAAAAAACAAAAGGTACATGAAACTACCCTGAATCATATAGCTTAGGTCTGAATCGAAGTCAGGATCCACTTTGCATGCCCGACCCAGTGTACACTTCCATGTTGAAAGTTTATTTTCCGACTTCTTCGGGTATACCCCACACTTATCAGGCTTACTCTCTCCAGCTCGCTCCTTGAAGGCTTTTGCCTTGAATTCAGATTGTGCAGTCGACTTGTATCTAGCTTCCCCTATTGCTCCCTCCATCTTGAAAATCACCCTTTCTTTCCCCAGTCTTAGCATGAGTTGCCTTTCCTGAGTGTCCAAAATAGCTCTACCAATAGCCAAGAAGGGTCTCCTTAAAATCAGTGGGACCTCCCATGTTCACCACAATAAAGTCTACAGGGAATAAAAATGTATCCACTCAAACTAGCACATCTTCCACTATTCTTTAGGTGTGATTGTTAGGTGCGGGCATTCGGTACTTCGGTTCGATTCGGTATTCGATTTATCAATTGTGTATACCAAATATTGTACCAAAGTAGTTAGGTATGATTCTGTATTTCTTATTTTGGTTCTGTAAGGTTTCAGTTTGATACAGTAACGGAATCATGTTTTTTAAAAGGAAATCATTTACAAATGTGAATAGATAATATAAATGGAGAGTGGACAGTGACATTGTGCTAACAATGCTAAACTAGCAGGCGGGAGGTGGAGGAACTTGGAAGGGGGATCACAAGAATTCATCAAGGATAACTGTGAATTGCTTATCTTATCATTCATAACTTAAATAATTCATTCCATAATGATAATATATGGGCTAGATGAATGAATGTCTATATTCCTTTCAGTGGAGGTACTCCATGGTGACACCACTGAGAACATCTAAAACGCACCAAGATACAATACACATATCAGATCAAGAGTTATATACATCTTCAATTGTACATCATGTGTATAGTTGCTCTCTTAAATTTTGTAGAATGAAGGCAACATTCATAAATAAAAAAAGGCAGATAATGAAACCTTTCCTCATTGATGAACTACACCAAAATAATTATGTAAGTTACTGAAATAGCACTATATTTGCAATAAAAACTCATAACCAAGTACCCGGTAAATGTTAAAATGCTACACATCCAGAAATAAAATTTTAGTTCAACTCAAGTAATAATGCAGTATTTTGGTATACCAAAATATCCAAATCTCAATACCGAGGACACATGTTACATGTATGGACCTGATTTTCCAATCTCTCCCTCCAATTTTCCTAAAAATAGACAAAGGAATAAGATTAATAGAAGTACCTGAAAATATCTCAAACTTAGTACTTCCTCGAGAGCAAGGTATAGTAAACCTCCTTGGGTCTCTACACTTTTGAGGGAGCTTATTTAGAAGAATGGAACAATAGTGCTATGTGAGCTTGACAACCGATGTCTCTTCCACTTTCTACTTTTTGGACAATATCTCCTTCAAGAACTTAGCATAAGCTGGAATCTTAGAGAGCACCTCTGTGAATGGTAGATTAACATGCATCTGCTTCAGCACATCTAGGAAATGCCCAAATTGTTGGTCCAACTTCTCTCTTGTCTACTTCTGAGGGAAAGGTAGAGCATTCATGCATTTTCTTTCCTCATTCACCTCATTTATTGCATTCCCATCTTTTTATTCTTTTGAGCTCTAGCCTTCCCCTTCTTCTTCATACAATCATCTACCTTCCTTCACCTTCTTGAATGTTGCTATTTTTCTGGTCCTCCACAGTATGTACCTTTTCAACTCATCTATTTACTTTACCCTGGGATCCTTCAATACGTGCCCACTCCTCAAAGACGCTATATTATTATCTCTTTTGGATTTCTTTCAGTATCAGCAGAGAGCATTCCTGGAACCCTCTCAGACAATAGATTAGCAAGTTATTCCACATGTCTTTCTAAGTTCCGAATGGTCGTGCCCTTTTCTCTGATAGTTGTGCCCTATTCTAGGATAGTTGTGCCATGGATTTCAAGCCTCTCATATGTCTTAAGGATAAAGTCCTTCATCAGATCTTCTATGCCAGACTGATTAGATTTTGGAGGCTGATATTGCTGCTTTTGCTGATTTTGAAAACCTAGAGCTCTCTGTTCCTGGGTCTGGAATTACTTTGTTTCCATGCATTCGCACTACCACCTGGTGAATTCCAAAAAATACCTGAGTGCCTCTGCCCTATGGAGTTAAAATTATTGCTACTTTGGAAGTTACCTCTATCAAAACTCCCCACGACATTTACCACTTCATCTGTAGTAGAGGCCTAACACTCATGACATGGATGCCCATTCCACAAAAATCAAAAATCGAGGATGACTGGCTCTGGACCTTGGCTAAAGTTAACTTTATTTTCTCTCTGACCATGGTGTCTAGCTAGGTTTTAACTGATGTATTAGAATCCACTTGATGTACCCCAACCTTTTTCCTTTGCTCATTATCATCTGCATGCCATTTATTAAAATTTCAACAATCTTGTCACGACCGAAACTTCCCTCTGTCAGAGTTCGCGACGCTACCTAGTATCTTCGACTAGGTAGGCCTAACATTTGCGGAAACGATGAAAATGAAAGCATAAATCTTAACAACTAACAGCAACATGTAATTTAATAATTGATAGAAATGTCGCTCGATATATGCAATAACCAAATCTCGAAATATACACAAAATTTCTCCAAGACCCGAAACATCATAAGTCACAAGATTCTAAGAATTTGTCTAATTGTTCTATGCATCACTATATAGAAGAAGTAAAGTAAGAACAACACAAAAGAGATAGACGAGAACTCCGAGGTCTGCGAACATTGGCAGATGTACCTTGAAGTCTCCGGAGCAGCAACGAGTATACAACTAAAAATGAGGCTGGTAGGAGGCACCTGAATCTACATACGAAAACATGTGTAGAAGAGTAGCATGAGTACACCACAATGGTACCCAGTAAGTGTCAATCTTAAACTCGGTCGAGTAGTTACGACGTCAGGTTAGGCCCACTGGTAAATAACAAATAAGGCAGGAGAATATACATTATAATAAGAGACTAGAATATAACAAAAGGGAACACGACAAAATAACGGTACAACACACAGGGGTAAACAACAGGGGATCTCCTGAAATACTATCTCGTAGTCCCAAAATAAATATACAGGGAGAACTCTCGAGGTACTGCCTCGTAGTCTCAAAAGTAAATGTGTAGGGGGATCTCCCGAGATACCATCCCGTAGTCCCAAAGTAAATATGCAGGGGGATCTCCCGGGATAGCGTCCTATAGTCCCAAAGTAAATACGCAGATCAAACAATGGAGATAACAGTTACATCAAGAAAACCTACAGTTTAGACTAAGTACAAGTCAAGAAAAGGAGCAGGGATCCACTAAGAATGTTGCACAGAGTTCAGATAAACAATTAAGATACGTAGACATGTTATTCTAGGCTAACAGGACAACTATACATGCTAGTATAACTCAATTAAGATGAAACAAATTATTACTCAATAAAAAGAAGGTTTTACAACAAAATAGCTCGTGCACGCACTCGTCACCTCACGTACACGACGCTCACATATCATAACAATACCAAATCCTAAGGTGATATCCCCCACAGAAGGTTATACAAGACACTTACCTCGAACGAAGCTCAATCAATCGGTAACTGTCACACCCCTTTTTTACACAAAACTTGTACTAAACCCTCTTAAAAAGAATAAAAGGGTTTTTTACAAAGTTCAAAAGGGTTTTTCAATTTTGAAAGTGACAAAAAATTGTGTTTTAAAGGAATAACTCAGAGTCGCCACCTGACATTTGATTTCAGTGTGTCAGGTCACCGTTGTTTTTTAAAATAACAATTACCTTCAAAACACATTTTACTCTTAAACTAGTATGTACCAGAGATTCGGCTAAGGGGGTTCATTTAAATCGGGGAGAAGGTGTTAGGCATTCCCCGAGTCTCGTAAAAATCACGGTTGCGTACTCGATCAAGTTGGATTTAAAGAATACTAAGATTGAGGTATAAAACACAAAAAGAAAACAAAAAATCAAAAGAGGCTTGAGGTCGTCCCCACCTAATAAAATAAAAATAAAAGTAAAATAAAAAAATACTATGCTACGCTTCCTCAAAGTGTTCCATCATTGGCCTTCAAATACAAATATTTCGGGGCATACTCTGGGTAAAATATATACAAACTCTTCGGGGCATTCCCCGAGTAATATAACCGACTAAACGGGGTGACCTCTCACCTCAAAAAAAAACTAAACACGAACGCCCTAAATATTTGCCTACCTAAGCATGATCGGCTGAACATGCTACTAGCAGGTAAGGAAATAAAATAAATAAAAGAAAGCTAAATAAAACATGATATATTAATAATAATAATAATATCCATAGGATGCTAGTACATTCCAACTAACTTTAATAACATTAGACTAAATAATTACTTGAGTTGTTTATTCAGACACTTTTAATTTCTAGATTGAATGAAAGAGAACATTAATCCCAGAACATTAACCTCCTTTAACCATACTAGAATTTGAAAGTTTAAGAGTAAAATAAAAGACTACTGTGAGGCACGAGAAATTGGGGGAAAAAAAAATTCCAAATCCCATAACGGAACTAACACAATACACATGAACTACTCAAAATAGCAAGGATGAATTCTCATGAATGCATTTAAAGCAAGTACGCAACAGTGATTCACAAATCTCAGACAATAAACAAACATAATTAAATCAAAGGCTAATATCATTCTTATCACAACCATTAACAGAGCAAAGAAGAAGAATGGACCTGAGATATGCCAAATTCCTTCACTATATAAGAAAACCAGCAAGTACAAGGGATTTCAACTCTTCTGAAATTCAACTGAGCGAGCAGCGGGAACTCGTTCCAAGAACCGCGAACCAGCAACAATGCTCGAACCTCGCTGAAGAAATCGAAATCACCTTGAACTCAATAAAACTCTTGGTTATGACTGGTGTTTTGGTTAATGAGGGGTGGTCGCGGGCAGAGGCGGGATGGAGGTGGAGGCCGACGACGACAAAGGAGATTCGCGACTGTTTTTCTGGTGGCGGGGGAAGCAGCGATTGGCAGAGATAGTGACAGCGTGGATGGTGGTGGTGGCAAGCGGCAGATTTGGGAGGAGAGAGTATGGTTGATCCCGGCGGGATTGGGCGGCGGCAGATGTGGTCGAAGGATTAGATATGGTGGAGGTAGAGAGAGGAGACGTCCGGAGGTCGGAAATTAGAGGAGTGTGGCCGTTCTCTTTTTCTGGCGAGCTTTGATGGGGGTGGCAGTTGAGGGGAGGAATGGTCTGTTGGGTGCTGCTGTGGTTGTTGCCGGAATTCTGGCGACCTGGTGGCTGGAGGCGACGGGGATGGTAAAGGGAGGGGTTGGCGGCTAATTATTTTTTTGTGTCTTAGGGTGTGAAAATCTTGCTAGGGTTAGGAAGTTAGGAAGAAGATGAATAGTCCTAATATAGAGTATTGGGCCCTTCATATATGGGCTTAAAATTCTACAAAATTGATTTAAAATTCACTTCAAACATATTTATAAAAAACATAAAATAATCCTTAATTAATTTTAATAAATTAGTATATTTAAAATAAAACTAAAAATTAAAGTTGAAACTATTTTTGGTATTTTCAAGATTATATCAAAATAAAAATAGGTTCAAAGTAATATATCCTTCTAAAAATACCTAATGCGAGAATTAAATAGAGAAATATGGAACTATTTTTGTAATTTTCAATTTTTGTGATAAAATAAAGTAACAAAGTTAAAACTAGTAAAATTAGTGATATTAGGCCTAAACTAAATATTTAAACGCTAAAATGTATAATATCTCGGGGAGGGTCAAAAATTACGTGTCTACAGCTGCCCCTCTTTGGCTGAAAACACGAAGAATTTTCAGACAAAGAACGACTAGACAGGTTTTTTGACCTGACCCTTATTCGGAGAGACCAAAAACTAAAAGAAAGGAGAATGTGACTGAGCGCTGATATCTGAGCTGCCTACATATCCTTGGCTATAAAGGAATCAGGCCACGTGTAGTTCATAAGTAGGAAGGATGGAGGAGGATACCGAGGTGGAGTGTCGAGTGAAGTGCCCTCGAGGTTCCGGTCCGCGGTTCCTGTCCTTACATGATAATAAAACCAAATAAAAAATAGAAATTACAAGAAAAACTACAAAATCATGTCTATTCTTCTGCCTTGAATTTTCTACAGTCTTGTTGTGCATCTCGAACTATTTGCTCACATTCTTGAGGTGAGCTTCTGCTACTTCTCACTTGAATTGAAATTTGAAATGGCTTCCCTCGTTATCCAGGTGGGCACCTACTACTGACTTAAAACTTGAAATGGATTCCCTCGTTCTCCAGGTGGGCGCCTGATGACTTAACTTGAAATGTATTCCCTCGTTCTCCAGGTGGGCGCCTGATGACTTAACTTGAAATGAATTCCCTCATTCTCTAGGTGGGCGCCTGATGACTTAACTTGAAATATATTCCCTAGTTCTCCAGGTGGGAGCCTGATGACTTAACTTGAAATGTATTCCCTCGTTGTCCAGGTGGGCGCCTGATGACTTAACTTGAAATGTATTCCCCCGTTCTCCATGTGGGCGCCTGATGACTTAACTTGAAATGTATTCCCTCGTTCTCCAGGTGCGCGCCTGGTGACTTAACTTGAAATGTATTCCCTCGTTCTCCAGATGGACGCCTGATGACTTAACTTGAAATGTATTCCCTCGTTCTCCAGGTGGGCGCCTGATGTCTTAACTTGAAATGTATTCTCTCGTTCTCCAGGAGGGCGCCTGATGACTTCACTTGAAATGTATTCCCTCGTTATCCAGGTGGGCGCCTGATGACTTTACTTGAAATGTATTCCCTCGTTATCCAAGTGTGCGTCTGCATGACTTAATTTTGAAATGGATTCCCTCGTTCTCCAGGTGGGCGCCTGATGACTTAACTTGAAATGTATTCCCTTGTTCTCCAGGTGGGCGCCTGATGACTTAACTTGAAATGTATTCCCTCGTTTTCCAGGTGGGCGCCTGATGTCTTAACTCGAAATGTATTCCCTCGTTCTCCAGGTGGGATCCTAATGTCTTAACTTGAAATGTATTCCCTCGTTCTCCAGGTGGGCGCCTGATGACTTCACTTGAAATGGATTCCCTCATTTTTTAGGTGGGTGCCTGATGACTTAACTTGAAATGTATTCCCTCGTTCTCCAGGTGGGCGCCTGATGACTTCACTTGAAATGGATTCCCTCATTTTTTAGGTGGGTGCCTGATGACTTAACTTTGAAATGGATTCCCTCTTTCTCCAAGTGGGCGCCTGATGCTAAATACTTGAAATAAACTCTCGCGTTATCCAGGTGGGCGCCTCATGACTAAAGACATGAAATAAATTCTCTTGTTATCCAGGTGGGCGCGTGCAATCACAACAAAACAGACAAAACAAAGAAAATTTTCTGCCCCGATCTATATCGGGAAGATTGGTGAGTGTTAGCTGAATTCCATTTTGCATGGGGGGTTCTAAAAACTTGTGATGACCCAAAAAGGGGTCATCTTATGTGCATCTAATTTAGACTGTGTTCCGAGGCCCCGAAAGCCTCCATTAATCTCACCTCGATGTTTGTGCGCAGCCCAGGCGCGTAGCCGAGAAGCCTTTATGTGAAAACTTGATTAAGAATTTAATTTATGATAATTAATCAAATAAAGTTAACTTTGGTCAACAATTTTGGTAAACGAACCCGGATCCATGATTCGACGGTCCCGGAAGGTCCGTAGGAAAATATGGGACTTGGGCGTGTGCCCGGAATCGAATTCCGAGAACCCAAGTCCGAGAAATAAATTTTTAAAGAAAATTGTTTTATGAAAATATTAAAGGCTTATGAAAATGAACCTTGATGTGAAACCTGTGCTGACGGGCCTGTATTATGATTTCGGAGCCCGGAACAGGTTCAATATGTGTTATTTTAAGTTATCTGTGAAATTTGGTAAGAAACAGACATGATTTGATTTGTTTCGGATCAAAATGAGGAAAATTGGAGTTAATGAAGTTTTGAGGTTTTTAAGGAATTTGAAATTTGGCTTGAAAGGTGATTTTATGTTCCCGAGGTCCGAATGAAATTCCGAGATCGGGAATAGTTCCGTCATGTCATTTATAACTTGTCTAAAATATTTGAAGTCATTCCGAGTAGTTAAGGCCGGTTCGGCGCATTGAAGTGAATTCTAGAATTTCAAGTTCTTAGTTTTGATTCAATTTGGTTTTAGGGTGGAATTTTGAGTTTCGTTGTTGTTTTCAATGTTCCGGAACTTCGAGCGAGTCCGTATCATGAATATAGACTTGTTGGTATATTTGGACGGGGGCTCGGGTGGGCCCAGGAGCCTCCCGGACACCACACGAGGCCAAAAACCAGCTAAAACAACTGATGGTACAGCTGTTGCTGGTGTGACCGCAGGTGCTGTTGCCCAGCCGCAAGTGCGGGACCGCTCCTGCGGTCCGAGCCTCGCAGGTGCGGATCCTCTGCTGGTGCAGAACAAATTCCGCAGGAGCGGGTCCACTGGTGCGGAAATCCCTCCGCAGGTGCGATCCTCAGCCCCATTGCCCAAATTCCGCTGGTGGGGAAAAAATTCCGCAGGAGCGGGTCCGCTGGTGCGGAAACCCCTCCGCAGATGCGATGCCAGGTTCCAGGCCCTTTTTCGTAGGGGCGGTGGTTTTCTCGCAGGTGCGGGACCGCACCTGCGGTCCCAAGGTCGTAGGTGCGGAAATCACTGTTGCCAGCCCCTTTTTAATGTCCAAATTACGAGTTTTTCTTCATTTTACCCACCATCAACTTCCATTAGAGAGAAACCAAGCTTGGGCAGCACCTCCCACGACCACCCACTGTAAGAGGTAAGTTAAACCCCATAATCTTCTAGATTTAACATTAATTCCTAGCTAAATTCACTACTAAATCATCTAAAAATCATAGAATTAGGTAGTAATTTTAGGGTTCTTGAGGATTTTGTAATTTTCCATTTTAGGCCATGAAGTCAAGTAGAAATCACACCTTAGTGATCCTTAGGCTATGGGTGAGTGATCCCTTCGAGAATTTTCGGAATTCGATCATGAGAGACCGGGGTTGGAAATTGGGAATTCGTCAAGAATGGCGATTTTATTGAATAACTAGGATAATTTCTCACATTGTGCATGCATTGATCTAATTTCACACCTTTTGACTAGTTGCGAGTCCTCGGGTATAGAGTTCGGAGTTTCGGGCGCAATTGTGGTCCGAGGGGTAGATTTGACACGAGGTGAGTCTCCTTTCTAACCCATTAAGGGGGAATTGTCCCCATAGGTGATGTATATGTTATGTGTAACTTGTTTGGGGCTACGTACGCACCAAGTGACGAGAGTCCGTACGTAGCGTCTATTATTGTTATGTCCGGGTAGTTAGGCCCACATCAGGCCATGTATGCTTTCTTGTAATGCCTGATATGTTTTCTTTGTAATGCTTCATATGATTTATTGTAACGCCATATGTACTATGAAATTATGTTTTGCATCGTGTTATTCTTCTGAGGCTTTATGGGAAAAAAATTGAAATATATGGGAGCGGGCCGTACGCCACGGCGAAACTGAAAAGAAATTGTGAAATATATGGGAGCGGGCCGTACGCCACGGAAGAATTGAAATATATGGGAGCGGGCCGTACGCCACGGCGAAATTGAAAAGTAATTGAAATATATGGGATCGGGACGTACGCCACGGCAGTGTTGAAAAGAAATTGAAATGAATATGGGATCGGGTCGTACGCCACGGCGAGTGTAGAAGGTACCTTATGGGAACGGGTTGTACGCCACAGCGGATCTAAGAATTTGTGATTATTGTTTCGTTCGGTGATCTTACCCTTGAAAGTGCTTTATTGTTTAGTTCATCAATTGTTTGGATTTTTCTGCTTTTGGTATATATCCTTGTTGCTTATTTCCCTGACATGCCTACTGTATTTCATCATATTCTATCATATGTTATCACTGCTGGACCTTAGTGAGTATCGAGTCGACCTCTCGTCACTACTTCTTCGAGTTTAGGCGAGATACTCACTGGGTACATATTTATTTAATATGTACTCATGCTGCACTTTCTTTTCCTTTCTGTACTTAATTGTACAGGTCCAGAGGCTGGCACGTCTGACTATCAGGCTGGTGCTGGATATTGATAGCGTGGTCATAGTTCTCGGTGAGCTGCTTTCCCGGAGACTTCCTAGCAGCACCCTGGAGCTCTTTTGTTGTATTTCTCTGCCCATTTCATTCAGACGGAGACTCTGTATATATTGTAGTCATTGTATGTTCAGTAGTTGCCCATGACACTCGTGACACTAGTTCCTGGCACACACGCGGTGTATATTTTTGGGGTTTTGGGATGTATATCTATGTGTACGTTTTATTTCGGCTTTGTATCTACTATGACTTTACCTTCACTCAAGGCTAGTATCATGTTAGTTGTTATAAACTGGTAATCTTTGACTTGTTTAATTAGATGGGAAGGGTATCATTTAGTGTGTGTTTGCTTGCCTAACCCCGCCGTTGGGCGCCATCGCGACCTGAATCGAGATTTGGGTCGTGACAACGTGGTATCAGAGCACTAGGTTCACGTCAGTCTCACGAGTCACAGGCAGGCCCAGTAGAGTCTTGTGGATCGGTACGGAGACGTCTGTACTTATCTTCAGAAGGATATGGGGTGTTAGGAAACTTCCCTTTATTCATATCCTGTCATGCAATCTATGATGTACTCAAACTTATTCTTCTATTCTCTCACAAATGGTGAGGACGTGTGCATCCAATGTTCTTGGTCCGGGAGAGGCCGCTGCCCCGGCTGCCCAAGGTCGGGGTAGAGGAAGGGGCAGAGCACCTGCTCGAGGCAGGGGAGGAGGACGTTCCAGAGCTACGCCAGTGGCACCACCAAAGGACCCTATTATGGAGGAGCAGGATGAGGTTCCACCAGTAGCACCTGCTCCAGTGGATTTCATGACGGGGCCAGGCTTCCAGGAGGTCATGGGCCGTATGCTGAGATTCATGGACACTATGTCTCAGGCTGGTTTATTTCCAGCCGACCTTGCTACTTATCAGGCGGGAGGGGGAGTCCATACTCCTACCGCTTAGGCCATAGGTCAGGCAATAGCAGCACGTCATACCCAAGGCACACCGCCCGTGGGAGGGGTTCAGCCCGTAGTAGCAGCCCCAGAGCCCAGGCCAGTTGCAGAGGGTGACCAGCAGAAGATGTTGGATAGGTGGACCCGACTCCGCCCTCCAATCTTCGGGGGTGAGCGGGGAGAGGATGCCCATGATTTTATTGATAGGTGCAGGGACAGACTGCACAACATGAGGATTTTGGAATCCCATGGAGTGGATTTCACCATATTTCAATTAGAGGGCAGAGCTCGCAGGTGGTGGCAGTCATAGATTCTCAGCAGGCCAGCAGATTCTCCTCCTGTAACCTGGGATCAGTTCGCTTAGTTGTTTCTAGACAGATACATTCCACCTTCTGAGAGGGAGGAGCTACGGGGTCATTTTGGGCGACTAGAGTAGGGGAAGATGTCAGTGACTGATTATGAGGCTAGATTTTCCGAGTTGTCTCGCCATGCCCTTATAATATTTCCTACTGATGCCGAGAGGGTGCGGCTGTTTGTGGCAGGCTTGTATCCAGGTATTAGGGCCTCTATGGCCAGAGAGGTAGATATGGGTACCCCATACCAGCTTGTAGTTAAGATAGCTCGACGGATTGAGGGTTACCGTATGAGGAGCAGGGTCAGCCGGGTCAGTAGGACAAGAGGGTCAGGGTCACAGGTGACTTCAGGGGTGCTCCAGCTACGGGTAAAGGTCAGTTCGGAGGCGACCAGTTCAGTAGTCCCTCATATTCAGCACCTCCACTACCTCCCAGGGGTATTTCAGCGAGGCCTCAGTTCGGCGCTATGCCAGGGCGTTCCTATCGTCCCCCAGCCACCCAGGGTGCACCCAGTAGTTATTCCAGTCATCAGAGGTCCTTTAGTTCCTATTTCACTGCCTTACCGGAGGGTTCACACCGCCATCCAACTATTAAGGGTTCTTCCTCTTTCGGGCAGCGGGCTGCAGCACCAGGAGGTTGTTTCGAGTGTGGGGAGCCGTGTCATACGTGGAGGTTTTGTCCCAAGTATCGAGGCAAGGCAGTGCAGCAGAGTTATCAGCCTAGGAGTTCAGCACCAGCTGTCCGGCCGCCTCGAGGTGGAGGACAGGTCGGCAGGGGTCGTCCTAGAGGGGGAGGCCAGTCAGGAGGAGGTCAGTTAGTTCCTGTTCACTCTGGGGGAGTTCAGTCTTCAGGAGCCTCAGCCAGATTTTATGCCATTCCGGCCAGATCAGATGCAGTGGCCTCAGACGCCGTGATCACAGGTATTATCTCAGTATGTGGTAGGGAGGCTTCGGTACTATTTGATCCAGGATCCACGTATTCATATGTTTCCGTACTATTTGCTCATTTTCTGGATATCCCTCGTGAGTCCTTGTGTTCTCCTATATATGTGTCCACTCTTGTGGGTGATTCTGTGGTGGTAGACCGAGTCTACCGGTCTTGTGTGGGTACTTTCTGCGGTTTCGATACCAGAGCTGATCTTTTATTGCTGGACATGATTGATTTTGAGGTTATCCTAGGCATGGATTGGCTATCTCCTTATCATGCTGTGTTAGATTGCCATGCCAAGACAGTCACTTTAGCCATGCCTGAGTCTCCTGGACTAGAATTGAGAGGTTCTTCAGTTAGTGCCTTCAACCGGGTTATTTCCTTCATAAAGGGTCGGCACATGGTCTAGAAGGGTTTTTTGGCCTACCTTGCTTATATGCGGGACACCACCGCCGAGTCTCCTACCATTGATTCAGTGCCTGTTGTTCGAGAGTTTCCGGATGTGTTTCCTTCGGATCTTCCAGGCATGCCTCCAGATCGAGATATTGACTTTTGTATTGATTTGGCCCCAGATACTCAGCCTATTTCCATTCCCCCCTATCGTATGGCTCCTAAAGAGCTGAAGGAGTTGAAGGAGCAGCTTGAGGAGTTGTTGGCCAAGGGGTTCATCAGGCCGAGTGTGTCGTCGTGGGGTTCTCCAGTCTTATTTGTGAAGAAGAAGGATGGGTCTATGCAGATGTGCATTGACTATCTCCAGCTAAATAAGGTTAACATTAAGAATAAGTATCCTCTGCCGCGCATCGATGATTTGTTTGATCAGTTACAGGGTGCTCGTGTGTTTTCTAAGGTTGACTTGAGATCGGGTTATCATCAGCTGAGGATTCGGGCTTCAGATGTTCCGAAGACTGCATTTCGTACCAAATATGGCCATTATGAGTTCCTGGTGATGTCCTTCGGTTTGACTAATGCCCCAGCAGCGTTCATGGACTTGTTGAATAGGGTATTCATGCCATATATTGATTCATTCGTCATCGTCTTCATTGATGACATCTTGATTTATTCACGGAGCCTAGGTGAGCACGAGCAGCACTTGAGAGTTATGCTCCAGACCTTGCGGGAACAGAAGTTTTATGCTAAGTTCTCCAAGTGTGAGTTCTGGTTAGATTTTGTGGCATTTTTGGGGCATGTGGTATCCGGGGAAGGTATCAAGGTTGATCCTCAGAAGATTGAGTCGGTTCAGAGTTTGTCGCGTCCTACTTCAGCTACAGAGATCAGGAGTTTCTTGGGCCTCGCAGGCTATTATCGCCGATTCATGGAGGGGTTCTCCTCTATTGCATCCCCACTGACCAGATTGACTCAGAAGAATGCCCCATTTCGGTGGTCCGGCAAGTGTGAGGCGAGCTTTCAGAAGCTCAAGTCAGCTTTGACCTCAGCACCAGTTCTGTCCTTGCCTTCCGGTTCTGGGATGTATATCGTGTATTGCGACGCTTCACGCGTTGGGTTGGGGTGTGTGCTGATGCAGGATGGCAGGGTTATTGCTTATGCTTCGCGACAGCTGAAGGTTCATGAAAAGAATTACCATGTGCACGATTTGGAGTTGGCGGTGATTGTTCATGCTTTGAAGATATGGCAGCATTATCTATATGGTGTATCTTGTGAGGTCTATACTGACCACTGCAACCTACAGTTCTTGCTTAAGTAGAGGGACCTTAACTTGAGACATCGGAGGTGGCTTGAGTTGTTAAAAGATTATGATCTCTCTATTTTATATCACACGGGCAAGGCGAATATAGTATTGGATGCTTTGAGCAGGAGGGCAGCGAGTATGGGTACCTTGGCCTACATTGCAGCTGAGGAGAGACCCTTAGCCATGGACATTCAGTCCTTGGCCAATCGCCTTGTGAGATTGGACCTTTCAGAGCCTCGTCGAGTTCTGGCTCATGTAGTTGCTCAGTCTTCGTTGTTGGGGGAGATTAAGGCTCGACAGTTTGATGATCCATGCCTTGCAGAGCTTTGGGATGCAGTGGTCCATGGCAGGGCCAAGGAGGTTACTTTGGGCGAGGATGGTGTCTTGAGACTCCAGGGCCG
>ML243252.1:22243-33162 GCA_005239495.1 Nicotiana undulata
CACTACTGGTGGAGGCGGATGAAGAAAGATATAGTGCAGTTTGTGGCTAGGTGTCTCAATTGTCAGCAGGTCAAGTACGAGCACCAGAGGCCAGGAAGCTTGTTTCAGCAGATGCCCATTCCAGCTCAGTCCAGACAGAAGAGTTACGCGAATCAGTGGGCGCGTGATGTGGCATTTATGGAGGGAGATAAGGTTATGTTGAAGATTTCACCAATAAATGGCGTTATGAGATTCGGGAAGAGAGGCAAGTTGAGCCCCAGGTTTATAGGCCCTTTCGAGGTGTTGAGGCGAGTTGGGGAGGTTGCTTATGAGCTCGCTTTACATCCCGCCTTATTGAGAGTTCATCCGGTATTTCATGTATCCATGCTCCGGAATTATCATGCCAATTTCTCTCACGTGATTGATTTCAGCACTATTCAGTTAGATGAGAAGTTAGGCTTCGAGGAGGAGCCAGTTCCTATTATTGATAGGCAGGACCGCCAGTTGAGGTCTAACAGAATTTCTGCCGTAAAGGTCCAGTGGAAGGGCAAACCAGCCGGTGAGGCGACATGGGAGTCCGAGGAGGACATGCGGAGCAGGTATCCACAGCTATTCGGCTCATCAGGTACGAATCTACGTCCGTTTGAGGATGAACGTTTGTTTTAGAGGGGGAGATTGTGATGACCCAAAAAGGGGTCATCTTATGTGCATCTAATTTAGACTGTGTTCCGAGGCCCCGAAAGCCTCCATTAATCTCACCATGATGTGTGTGCGCATCCCGGGCGCGTACCCGGGAAGCCTTTATGTGAAAACTTGATTAAGAGTTTAATTTATGATAATTAATCGAATAAAGTTGACTTTGGTCAACAGTTTTGGTAAACGGACCCGGATCCGTGATTCGACGGTCCCGGAAGGTCCGTAGGAAAATATGGGACTTGGGCGTGTGCCCGGAATCGAATTCCGAGGACCAAAGTCCGAGAAATGAATTTTTAAAGAAAATTGTTTTATGAAAATATTAAAGGCTTATGAAAATGAACCTTGATGTGAAACCTGTGTTGTCGAGCCCGTATTATGATTTCGGAGCCCGTAACAGGTTTAATATGTGTTATTTAAGTTATCTGTGAAATTTGGTAAGAAACGGACATGATTTGATTTGTTTCGGATCAAAATGAGGAAAATTGGAGTTAATGAAGTTTTGAGGTTTTTAAGGAATTTGAAATTTGGCTTGAAAGGTGATTTTATGTTCCCGAGATCGGGAATAGTTCTGTCATGTCATTTATAACTTGTCTGCAAAATTTGAAGTCATTCCGAGTAGTTTAGGCCGGTTCGGCGCATTGAAGTGAATTCTAGAATTTCAAGTTCTTAGTTTTGATACAATTTGGTTTTGGGGTGGAATTTTGAGTTTCGTTGTTGTTTTCCATGTTCCATAAGTTCGAGCGAGTCCGTATCATGAATACAGACTTGTTGGTATATTTGGACGGGGTCTCGGGTGGGCCCAGGTGCCTCCCGGACACCACACGAGGCCAAAAACCAGATTAAACAACTGTTGGTGCAGCTATTGCTGGTGTGACCGCAGGTGCGGTTGCCCAGCCGCAGGTGCGGGACCGCTCATGCGGTCCCAGCCTCGCAGGTGCGGATCCTCCGCGGGTGCGGAACAAATTCCGCAGGAGCGGGTCCGCTGGTGCGAAAATCCCTCCGCAGGTGCGAACCTCATCCCTCTTGCCCAAAGTGCGCTGGTGCGGAACAAATTTCGCAGGAGCAGGTGCGCTGGTGTGGAAACCCCTACGCAGGTGCGATTCCAGGGTACCAGGCCCTTTTTCCGCAGGGGCGGTGGTTTTCTCGCAGGTGTAGGACCGCACCTGCGGTCCCAAGGTCGCAGGTGCGGAAATCACTGTTGCCAGACCCTTTTTAATGTCCAAATTACGGGTTTTTCTTCATTTTATCCACCATCAACTTCCATTAGAGAGCAACCAAGCTTGGGCAGCACCTCCCACGACCACCCACTGTAAGAGGTAAGTTAAACCCCATAATCTTCTAGCTTTAACATTAATTCCTAGTTAAATTCACTACTAAATCATCTAAAAATCATAGAATTAGGTAGAAATTTTAGGGTTCTTGAGGATTTTGTAACTTTCCATTTTAGGCCATGAATTCAAGTAGAAATCACACCTTAGTGATCCTTAGGCTATGGGTGAGTGATCCCTTCGAGAATTTTCGAAATTTGATCATGAGGGACCGGGGTTGGAATTTGGAAATTCTTCAAGAATGGCGACTTTATTAAATAGCTAAGATAATTTATCACATTTTGCATGCATTGATCTAATTTCACACCTTTTGACTAGTTGCGAGTCCTCGGGTATAGAGTTCGGAGTTTTGGGCGCAATTGTGATCCGAGGGGTAGATTCGACACGAGGTGAGTCTCCTTTCTAACCTTGTAAGGGGTAATTCTCCCCATAGGTGATGTATATGATATGTGTAACTTGTTTGGGGTTACGTACGCGCCAAGTGACGAGAGTCTGTACGTAGCGGCTATTATTGTTATGTTCGGGTAGTTAGGCCCACATCATGCCTTGTATCCTTTCTTGTAATGCCTGATATGTTTTCTTTGTAATGTTTCATATGATTTATTGTAACGCCATATGTACTATGAAATTTTGTTTTGCACCGTGTTATTCTTATGAGGCTTTATGGAAAAGAAAAATTGAAATATATGGGAGCGGGTCGTACGCCACGGCGAAATTGAAAAAAAAATTGTGAAATATATGGGAGCGGGTCGTACGCCACGACAGAATTGAAAAGTAATTGAAATATATGGGAGCAGGCCATAGGCCACGGCGGAATTGAAAAGAAATGGTGAAATATATGGGAGCGAGCTGTACGCCACGGAAGAATTGAAAAGTAATTGAAATATATGGGAGCGGGCCGTATGCCACGGCGGAATTGAAAAGTAATTGAAATATATGGGATCGGGACGTACGCCACGGCAGTGTTGAAAAGAAATTGAAATGAATATGGGATCAGGTCGTACGCCACGGCGAGTGTAGAAGGTACCATATGGGAGCGGGTTGTACTCCACAGCGGATCTAAGAATTTGTGATTATTGTTTCGTTCGGTGGTCTTACCCTTGAAAGTTCTTTATTGTTTAGTTCAGCAATTGTTGGATTTTTCTGCTTTTGGTATATATCCTTGTTGCTTATTTCCCTGACATGCCTACTGTATTTCATCATATTCTATCATATGTTATCACTGCTGGACCTTAGTGAGTATCGAGTCGACCTCTCGTCACTACTTCTTCAAGTTTAGGCGGGATACTCACTGGGTACATATTTATTTAATATGTACTCATGCTGCACTTTCTTTTCCTTTCTGTACTTGACTGTATAGGTCCAGAGGCTGGCGCGTCTGACTATCAGGCCGGTGCTGGATATTGATAGCGTGGTCATAGTTCTCGGTGAGCTGCTTTCCCGGAGACTTCCTAGCAGCACCCTGGAGCTCTTTTGTTATATTTCTCTGCCCATTTCATTCAGATGGAGACTCTGTATATATTGTAGTCGTTGTATGTTCAGTAGTTGCCCATGACACTCGTGACACTAGTTCCTAGCACACACACGGTGTATATTTTGGGGTTTTGGGATGTATATCAATGTGTATGTTTTATTTCAGCTTTGTATCTACTATGACTTTACCTTCACTCAAGGCTAGTATCATGTTAGTTGTTATAAACTGGTAATCTTGAACTTGTTTAATTAGATGGAAGGGTATCACTTAGTGTAAGTTTTGTTGCTTGCCTAACACCGTCGTTGGGCACCATCACGACTTGAATCGAGATTTGGGTCATGACAAAACTTAAATCAAATCCCATTATCCAGGAGGGTATTGAGAATTTAATACCTAAATCCCATTATCCAGGAGGGTCCTGAGATCTTAAAAAATAAATCACATGTTCGAGGAGGGTCCTAAAAACTTGAAAACTAAACCATATTATCCATGAGGGTCCTGAGAATTTAAAAATGTACTTACCTGAGCCATGCTCTCTTTTCTGGGTGATCTCTGTAGAAAGAACAAAATTCCTTGCCCCTGAACCATGCTTTCGTCATGGAGGGTCCCTGCAAGTTAGACAAATTTTCTTGCCCCTGTTTCAGAAAAATAAAATCTTGTTAGTTTGAAAATGTGGTGGTTAGTTTGTGGCATCGCTGCTGAGTGTCTGCTTCTGCCACTGCCATGCTTCATCCTGATTAGCTGCCTCCGGCCAGCAAGGGTTTGTTTGACCTTTTGATCACAATTGGACTACAAAACCTCTGAATGACCTGAATCTCTTATTTCATCCCGAAAGTTGATGAATCTTTGTATTTTCTCAAAATTCAAGAATCACCTTATCACCTGAACTTCAATTATCACCATACTGCTTATTTTGAATCATGTCACTTGCGATGTGCTTGGCCGAACTCTGCTCTGTACAATTGGAAAGCTGGTAGCAAACTTTGAAGTCATTTCTCACTTGTTCTGACCGAATGGACTCAAAAAGAGGAATTTAACAAAGCAAGAGGAACAGAGTAGGCGACAATGGAAAGAGATGATATCAAACAAGAAAATTACCAAGTAGAAACTTATCACATATGGACACCGGCTCTAATGACTATGACATGCATTTTGGGATTGAGCAGCCTAATCTGTCAAGCAAGTCTAATGTTCTACTCTTGTTATGCCTCTGTGCCGTGAAACTGGGCTTCAATGTGCCGATCATCCTATCTGATTCACAATCCTTATTCGACTTGTAGTGCCCGAAGGGTTTTCACCATCAAGCCTCTCTCACTTTCTCTCAACTCACCATCGCCTTATGGTGCCCCTAAGGGTTTTCACCAATAAGACTCTCTCATTTTATCATTTTCTCTCTTTGTGTTAAGAACAAGGTATTACCCATGATGCAAGAAAATCATACTTTCACCACACACTTGCTTTAGCATCCTCAAAGATTGGTCGGAAGGTCTTTCTTTGGACCGCAATGTAGGCTTTTGGACAGGGTTGGAAAGAAAAGGTGACATGAAGGCTCAAAATAATTTATGATGAAAGGGTTCGAAATTACAGCTTTTGGAATTAGATCTTTTGGCCAAAATTAAAACTTCTGCCCCAGTTTCTTGGTATGGGGACTTCTTTTATTTTTTTCTTTTTTTTCTTTTTGATTTTTTTGGATTTTTGGTTTAATGGGACCGAACCTCAGAGTGTGGCTGCCTACGTATCCCTAAAAGGAATCAGGTGGAACGTAGTTCCAACCTGACTTGACTTTTTCATCTTTTTTTCTTTTTTCCTTCTTTTTTTCTTTCTTTTTATTATTTTTGTTTCTTTTTTCTCTCTTATTTTTTTCTTTTCTTTTTCTTCTTTTTCTCTTTTTCTCTTTTTCTTTTTCTTTTTTCTCTAACTCTAACTTCTGATTCCAAAAGAGGGGTATAAGTTAAGGCTCAAAAGGGGTAGCAAAAGATAAAAGTGTTTGGGTAGCATAATAAAATGCCTTCGTCATGCCAAACTTTAAAAATGCCAAGTAAAAACATGCAATTGAAGATAAGCAAGTAAATCTTACATTGTATCTATTGATGGCATCAACACAAACAGAAAGTGCCAATGGGCAATACCTTTGTTCCAATGAATAACCCTTTCTAGTTCGAAGCAGATCTGACTCACCCTTATCTTGATGTGAAAGCATGCATTTCAGCACTGATTTATCTGCCTCAATCCGCTTGAGATATATTCCTTTGTTGTATGCTCTCATCAACCTCATGATTTTCCAAACGAACCGCCTCAGTTTCACTCAATTCAAGCTTCAGGTTATCTCAGAATACATGAATCTTTACTTGTTTCCTCAAATGCATCCTTTTATCATATTCAAAATTGTTTCATTGCTTCATGATTAAACTAACTTTCAAGACCAGGCTAAGAATTATGTGTGCATGGCATGTCACTAGAGTCAGCATGAAAAGACCTATAAAGGTAAAAGTAACCTAAAAGAAAAAAAACTAACTAGAACTACCGAAAAACAAAAGATTGTATTAGACAGATGGTGAAAAGGGTTTGAACAAAACAAGAAAAATAGACATGGGTTACAACCGTGGAACAATACTAGATAACACTAGACGAGTTACTATAATAAAACGAACTAGGCAAAATAATAAGAAGAGGGTTTGATCCACAAGACAATATCCGGATTACAACCCTGAAATAACCCGGACAACGGAAATAACAACAAAATAAACCACCGGAATTCCTTCTTGGCTAGCCAATAAAGAAGTGTCTTTCCAATCACCAAGCCCGACATCTTAGCCATTGAGTTCCACATAAAAATTGTTGGGACCTTCACCAACTTCAATCATATTGTTTTCACTAGGCGACTCATTGACTCCTTCGAACAACCTTTCGACATTGCAAACCGTCCCAACAACTTGTACGTTGTCATGTACCTATAGAGTATTATGTGTGACATTTGGGGTATTACTGTCTTGGACCACAATTATCCCTTCTTGAATCATTCTTTCTATTTGCCTCTTCAAAGCACGACAATCTTCAATGCTATGCCCTTGGACGTTAGAGTGGTACATGCACCGTACAGTAGGATCAAAACCTTTTGCGTTTGGATCCGGAGTATAGCCAAGGAGTGGCTCAATCAGTCCAGAATGTTTCAACTTTTCAAACAAGCTTGTGTAGGATTCTCCAATTGTCGTGAAACTATTTCTTTGCTTCTGCCTTCTCATTTTGTACTCCGACCTTGGTTGGAACATCTTTCGGGTAGGTGGACATGCTTGAGGAGGTGGGTAAGACATTTGTGGAGGTAGTGCAGGCCATTGCAAGTCCTGTGGATGTGGACCATATGACGGTGCATTATGGATAGAGTAGTGGGAAGGTGAGGTATGACTTTGGGGATTTTGTGGAGGAAAGTACCATTGGTGAGGATTATATGGAATATGAGGATGTCCATGGGGTCGGTATTGAGGCTGAAAGCGTTTAGCAGGAATGCTCACTGGATCCTGACGTTGGCAGGGCTGAACAACATATTTTCTATCAATCGGAGGACTGACTTGAGCAACTTGTTCGTTCCATCTCAGCCAAAACTCCCTAAAACTTCCCTCAGGTTTCTTTTCTATCTGAGATAGGGAGGTGTAGTCTGGGATAATGTCTACATTTTACTGATAGTGCCGAACAAAATCTTGAGCCATGTCATCCCATACATGCCACTTACTGACATCCTGACGAGTATACCACTCCAAGGCTTCTCCACTCAAACACTCACTGAAATATGCCATCAACAATTCATCTTTCCCACAAACACTTCTCATTTCACTGCAATAACCCTTCAAATCGGCTACCAGATCTCCCCGCCCATCATATAAGTTAAACTTTGGCATTTTAAACCCCGCAGACAGACAAATATTTTTCAGCTTTCTGGATATCTCATCATGCCCCAATGTCTTAGCAAGCTTTTCAGTTTCACCGTGAGGCTCAAAATGGGGAGTGTAGGGGTAAGGATCTGGGACTTTAAAGGTGGGTTTCGGGGCGTAGTATTGGGTATGTAGAGCTTGGAACGCAGGCTCACTGGAGGATCGGTGGAGGGTAGCTCGTGGAGGGGGTACAAAAATAAGAACAGATATTGGAGCAGGATATGAAGTTGTTT
This sequence comes from Nicotiana undulata, assembly GCA_005239495.1. Classification (NCBI taxonomy): domain Eukaryota; kingdom Viridiplantae; phylum Streptophyta; class Magnoliopsida; order Solanales; family Solanaceae; genus Nicotiana; species Nicotiana undulata. The sequence goes on from ML243252.1 coordinate 29,880, forward strand.
TGGTTGGTGGGGCATGAAAAGTTTGGGACGAAGTGCCGGGGTAGGAGTGGTAAGGGGTGAAGTCTGGTGCATGTTGTGGGGAAAGGTCAACGGTGTTGAGAATTTGGGCTTGGGATAATGGTGGAATGGAAGCAAAGTTTTCTACATAGCTGGAAGGGAATGAAGGTGGAGGGTGTCCCTTAATCCAGGCATGATACATTTCCGCCATCTGATGTTTTACCCTTCAGAGCTCCTCTTTCAGTTCCGATTCTGATTCAACAATTTCCCTCGGTGGGTCCACAACACCTGCGTCTGTTTATTTGGTAGTCATGATTGTCTGGCGCTTTGACCTAGTGTTGTAGGGATGACTTGCCAGGATGCCAACAAACTAACCACCTACCTGATATTGATAACACTTAAAGAGGAGCAAAACAAAGCCAACATGTTAGCGTTAGGGCATTTATTATATAGAAATATCACATTACATGCAATGCACCTCGCAACAGTTAACGGTTCTAGAATGACTTCGAGGGTCATAAGGTCATTTGGCATCATCCCAATTTTGTTCATTTCAATTCTCTCTTCTTTCTTTTCTAGCATTCCTTGGCTTGCTCATTTTCCTTCCTCTCTTTTCTTTCTAATTATAACCATTTTCTTTCTATCACCCCTCACTTCCCACAACTTCATTCCCTTTTTTTTCTTTTTCTTTTTTCATCATTTTTTTTAAATTTAAAAATGATTTGATCGAACCCTATGTAGGTTGTCTACGTATCATGCTCCATATGAATCAGACCAAGCGTAGTTCTGGAAAAATGATGAATAAAATAACTAATAAAGAAATAAAAATATTTTTGGATTTTTTATTTATAACTTTTTTTGGTTTTTTCAAATACAAAACATAAAGTACTATAACAAAAGACTCGACAATCTTAACTAGACTAACAAACTCAATACTATTTTACAAGACTAAAAATTAAAAGACAACATGAATGGCAAACTCAAAACATAAAAATATCCTCAAGCAGCTCTGGAAGGCAACGGTCCTGGCTAGGAAGGTCCTGGGGCGTCTGTCACGCTCAAGCTCTAGTAAAATAATCCATACCTGAATGAGAAAAATAGACCAAATAGAGTTAGAGACTCAAAACACTATGTGACTCCACGACACCTTCTATTAGATATATGCAAGGCATGATTGGGCTATTTTTGCAAAAGAATCTATGTGGCCAAGGATGGCTAAAAGTGCAAACCCAACAAAGGTGACATCAAAGGCATGAAAATACATCACTAAGGCTTATATGACTTCAAACTCCTGACAATAATGGCCCTAGGAATTACTTTGCAAAAGTGACCCATTTTGCAAAAATGACCGATATGGCCAGAAGTGGCTAAGGATGCAAATTTAAAAAAAGGATGGACCTTAAAGTAATATGAAACCTAGTTGTGGACTCAAAATACTAAGACAAGGGTCATTGAGCCACTTTTGCAAAAACAATCCCATTTTGCAAGAATAGCCGATGTGGCTAGACACGCAAATTACACCAGGAATGGACCTTAAAATTGAGAAAACTCCTTGTTATGGACATAGGGCTCTAAGACATTGGATAACAAGCCACTTTGAGAAAATAACCTTATTTTGCAAAAACAACCTATGTGGTCAAATGTGGCTAAACATGCAAGATTTGGCTACGACTCCGCGAAGCCCTAAGACTCACTACGAATAACGGACCCTATGTGGGTTGCCTACGTATCCCACCCCGAAAGACGAGAATCAGGTTTGCGTAGTTCGGGCAGATTGGATACGGGAAAGACATTAAATTAAGAAAAATTAATTGAGAAAAAAAATTTTTTTTTTTTTTGAAAAATGATGGAAAGTGTAAAATATTTTGGGTTTTTTTTTTTATTTTTGAAAAATGAAGGAAAAGTGCAAAATCTTTTTGGATTTTCTTTTTCTCTATTTGTTTTTAATTTTTTGGAAAATGATGGGAAAGTGTAAAATCTTTTTAGATTTTTTATTTTCATTTTTTTTGTCTTTATCTTGAAAATATGGTGAAAGAAAAATATAAATGGGCCCCACTTGCTTCATTTTTCACCATTCTTCCCAAATATTAGTCCGTCAAATGACCTTTTTACCCTCAAATATGCAACATGTATCACATAGGGATGATTGAATGTCCTTTTAGGCCATGGACCCATTTTGACAAAATTCTTATAGGCCTCCTACAAAGGGACACGGTACCAAGGACCGAGCCCTACTAGGTCTAAATGATATGATGCAAATAAAAATGACTTAAAGGCTGACCTACATTTAGGTTCACTAACAAAGCAATGCGGGGGAGCGTATGGTCGATGGTGGTTGCTTAAGCTTTCCAACCACTCCATACGTCTGACGGTTCCCCCTCCTAAAATTAGGATAATTCAACAAATAGTTCGTGTACGCGACGCGTACTACGGGACTTGTTGCAGAAAGAAGACTCATGGTTATGCAAATGATAACAGTTTGTCACGACCCCAAATCCTAACAGGCTGTGATGGCGCCTATCGTGGAACTAGGATAGCCAACCATCACTTTACTACGCTTTTGTTCAATCATAACACTTCACAATTAATAATAATCAAGCAACCATAGCAAAATTTATATAAATAAGTCTTAGCGTCCCCATAATATTCTAAACAACCTCCCAAGAACTAGAGTCAATAGTCATGAGCATCTAAGAATAAATAAATCTAACTATGCTAAAACTATAATATATGTCTCTGAATCAAATGCTAATATTAAATAACGAAGGGAAATGGAGAAGTTGTGGACGCTGGACAGCTACCTCGAAATCCCGTGAAAATGCTTCTATCAAACTGCGTCAGCTACTGCTGCGAACTAGTACCTGGATCTGTGCACAAAGGCACAGGGAGTCTTTATGAGTACGCCAACACAGTAGTAATGAAAATAAATCACAGTCTGAGTAATATAAACACACATAACATGTACACCATTCCACAAAACCAGTAAAACACCAAATCACCATATAACATTCATCAATCATAAGTTCGAAATCAGTTTCCAGAAAACCTTTGAAACAAGTGCAATATCAGTATATCTCAGTAAAATTCTCAGTAAAACCAGTGTAAAAATGAAATAAATCATAGTTTGAAAAGTCAGTAAAACCTTTCATAAAACTGCCCCTCGGGCCATAATCATTTCTCGTAACAATATTTTTCAGTATCAGCCCATCAGGCATCCTCACAATCACTCTGCCCATCAGGCAACCTCACAATCACTCTGCCCATCAGGCAACCTCACAATCACTCT
>ML243254.1:0-17810 GCA_005239495.1 Nicotiana undulata
TTTATTTATGTGCCTTACATACTCAGTACATTATTCGTACTGACGTCCCTTTTGCCTGGGGACCCTGCGTTTCATGCCCGCAGGTCCCGATAGACAAGTCGAAATCCCTCCACGTAGGCTATCAGCTCAGCGGAAGATGTTGGTGCACTCCATTTGCTTCGGAGTTGCTTGTTTGGTTAGTATGATTTAGACATGTATTGTTTGGTATGGCGGGACTCTGTCCCGACCTTTATGACATTTATGTACTCTTAGAGGCTTGTAGACATATGTCGTGTACGTGAAAGATTGTACGGCCTTGTCGGCCTATGTTTTGAGTTTATAAATGAGTATGTTGGCCTATTAGTCTCGTATGTCACGTGTATATGATGATGTAATAAGAAAGATACATTACGTTGGTGCTCGGTTGAGTAAGGTACCGGGTGTCCGTCGCGGCCCATCGGTTTGGGTCGTGACACTCCTACTCTGGATGAAACATTGAAGAGCGTGGTGGACAACCAGAAGAAGATTATGGAGACACTGGGGAAGCAGCAANGGCTCGTATGTCACGTGTATATGATGATGTAATAAGAAATATACGTTATGTTGGTGCACGGTTGAGTAAGGTACCGGGTACCCGTCGCGGCCCATCGGTTTGGGTCGTGACACTTACAACTCTCAACCATCCCACTATCAATCACCCCCTGTACGCCAAAAGTCCCCTAGACCTCGGCCCAATTTTGACCGAAGACTTTCTAAACAATACACTGCAATCGCCGAACCTATTGACTAGCTGTATGAGATATTAAAGGTTGCTGGTTATGTCACCCCCATCCCTGCTGTGACCCCTGAGAATCCTTCCCAGCGGGTTAACCCAAACAAGTCCTGTGCATACCACTCCGGCATGAAGGGACACACGATCGACGGGTGCTGCTCTTTGAAGGATAAGATACAGTCCTTGTTTGACAACAAGATCATTGTAGCAAAGGAGTCCACAACAACCCACTCCCGGACCACAAGGGTGGAGGTATCCACATGATTGAATTAGAAGAAGATTGGGACCCCGAGGGGTCGATTGGGTTGATCATAGAAGGTGATGACCCAAAGAAACCAACGGTTACTCTCAACCCAATCATAGTCCAGATTCAGCCGTCTGAGGATGCTGAAGTAGATGTGTCTGTACCTCTTGAGTTTGAAGCAGAAGCACCTGCACCAATTGAGGTCGAAGCCATGCCACCGACAAAGGAGCCCGCACCATTTGAGGTTGGGGAGAAAATCAATATACCCAATATTAGGGGGAGAAAATAAGCATTTGCAAAAGGAGATAGATTGGAATGTATTATCACTATCTCATTTAGATTCTCGAACAAAGCAATGTGAACACGAGGTTCAAAAGATAATTTATTTGCAAAATATTACAAATCAACTGCCAGATCCATTCACTAACCTACTAACCTACCAAGGGTGACTAAGTCACATATTCCAGCTGCTAATGCTCTTATTCGAATTGATGTCCCGGTTGGACAATCCATAAATACAAATGAGTCTAAGCCACACTTGAAACGTGGTAGACCAATTGGTTCCAAATATAAAAATCCTCGAAAGCAAAAAGGAGAAAATGATCTAGGAGATCATAATATGGAGGCATTGATCAAAAAGAGCCCCGTGACATAACAAATATTAAGACCTCAGAGGAGGTCCATGTACCTGAAAATAATAAGAATGAAGAGATCTCAATAAGTTATGTCTCTATGGGAAAAGGCGGAACCGAAATAATATTATTGTCGACAATATTTTTACTTATAATGTTGCTGCCGAGATAATGCAACAAGATGAGGATCTTGAACCAAGATATGTCGATGAATGTAGACAAAGAAATGATTGGCCAAAATGGAAAGATGGAATTTTTTTCCATCAATCAACTTATACCGAAATGATCCTAAAGCGTTTTTATATGGATAAAGCACATTCATTGAGTACCCCGATGGTTGTGAGATCACTTGATATAAATAAGGATCTATTCTGACCTCATGAAAATGATGGAGAGCTTCTTGGTGATGAAACTCCATATCTTAGTGCAATAGGGGCACTAATGTATCTTGCAAATAATACTCGACCAGATATAACTTTTGTAGTAAGTTCATTAGCAAGATTTAGTTCCTTTCCAGCAACAAGACACAAAAATGGTGTTAAGCATATTTTTAGATACCTCTGAGGGACTATTGATATGAGATTATTTTATTATTATGAATCCGATTCACAGTTGATTGGTTATGCAGATGCAGGTTATTTGTCTGACCCACATAAATCCCGATCTCAAACAGGCTATCTATTTACTTGTGGGGGTACAACTATTTCATGGCGTTCAACAAAACAAACTTTAGCTGCTACATCTTCTAATCATGCAGAGATAATAGTTATTCATGAAGCTAGTCAAGAATGTGTATGGTTGAGATCAGTGACTCAACATATTCAACAATTGTGTGGTATTTTTTTAAAAACGAAGATTCCAACGATATTGTATGAAGACAATGCGGCTTGCATAACTCAACTTAAATGATGATATATCAAAGGAGACAGAACAAAGCACATTTCACCAAAGTTCTTTTTTACACACGATCTTCAGCAAAATGGTGAGATAAATGTTCAACAAATCCGTTCTAGTGACAATCTAGCAGATTTATTCACTAAGTCATTGCCAACATCAACATTTGAGAAGCTGAGACATAAGATTGGAATGCGTCGTCTCCGAGATATCAAATAAAGCTTTCGTCAGGGGGAGTATAATACGCGTTGTACTCTTTTTCCCTTAACCAAGGTTTTGTCCCAAGTGGGTTTGATTGGTAAGGTTTTTAATGAGGCAACACTCAATGCGTATTACAAGATATGTGTACTCTTTTTTCTTCACTAGGCTTTTTCCCACAGGGTTTTTCTAGTAAGGTTTTAACGAGGCACATTATCTTTTAAATGGATATCCAAGGGGGGGAGGGGGTGTTATAAATACAATGAACTAAAGTGTTTGTTCATTTAATTCTTACATAAAATACATGTATCACTTGTATTCATATGTATCTATTTAATATATAACTTCATTCTTTGTTTTTGAGGATGAACCTTTGTAACTATAAATAGAGCACTTTTGGCTCATGGATGAGATACTTGAAATAACAAGAATAGTTCCCTCTTCTCTATATCTCTTATCTATTATTGTCTCTTCTCTTTTGTTGCTTTAGTTTATAATTATAATATTTATTTTATAACAAGTACCAACTAGTTAAGTACTAATCTGAAAATTAACTTTATTATTTTTGCATCACTCCAAATTTTCTCTATCTTAAATCCCCGTAGTTTTCCCAGCTCCTGCTCATTTCCCTCCAAATTCAGACCTTTCTCTCTCAATAGCCTAGTTGTGAAGATCTCGCCTAAGATTTGAAGCGCTCTCCTTCTATGGTAAATCTCTCTCTATCTCCGATATGAATATATTTCCTCTACTTTACTTTTTGTTTTATGCTTCGTATAATCTACTTCTAAAGACGTTCTGAAGACATATTTTCTCTGTATTTTTTCCTATATTCTTCCTATAATCTACAATCCGAAGAAGACAGACATATTTCCACTAGTTTAGCTCCCGATCAGAAAATTTCCTTCTCAGAATCAATAGCGGAGGTGCGTCAAATTGTGAAAATCCATTTGCTATTCATGATTTCGATTGGGATTTCGTATGTCTCCTGTTGAATATCATGTGAATTTGTGTACTTATACAGATATTGATTCTATTATTAAAAGGAAAAACTTATGTATTTGATTTCAAAATATTGATTTGATTATTGTGAAACTTATGCAGATCGAAAAACTTTCATATGTCTCGTTTTCATGTTGTTCTTTGCTTGATGAATATTGCTGCTTTCTGCAAAGAAATTTTGTGTGCGTTGTATAACAGGTTGTGTTGCTTGCTCGGTGTTAAAATATGTCTAGCTACTATTGTCGCTAAAATGAAAATGTATTGCCACTAAAAGCCTCTTTTGGTGTAGTACAAGGACTTGCAATGTTATTTTGTAGACGATTCTGGAATGAAACTTTGATATTTTCATTACTCAACTGAATATTCAATGTACAATGTACAATATATATACATATCTCCCTACCGACTAACCTCCCTAACTAACCTTTACATAATTAGCTAAACTAACATGTAGTTAGGGGTGGCAATTTGAGCCCAAACCCATCTAACCCGCCAAGCCCGCCTAGAGATTAATGGGTTGGGTTGAAAATTGTTTAGCTCATGGGTCAATTTGGGCTGAGCCCAAGTTAACCCATTATTTTTTATGACCCATTCTGACCCATTTAACAACCCAAATACCACCCATGAAACTCACCCAAAACAAAGGGATCTCAACCCAACTTATCTAGAAGATCATACTGAGAAGTCATAAAAAAATTGTTTGAAAGGGGTTATGAAACCCTAGTTTGAAAAACTTTCGAGAGTGAGGAGAGAGAAGCTCTGGCGATAATTTGGCGATCACTGGGCGATTTTCATCTTCAGAGCTGCCATGGCTAATGTGGACGGCGGCCAGCCTGTTTCTCCGGCTGGTCAGCCCCCTCCCACCCTCGCCCTACCACCCCCAACCACCAGTAACAATTCCCAACATCCTACAATCAATTCTCAACCAATGAATTATGCTATACTTCTTAAGCCTAGCATGATCAATGCAACTATGGGCGTAAACAGTGCTGTGCATGCTACTGTTGAGCCAATTTCGATGAGACGAGCTGCTTTTATGAATGGACAGCCATTAGTTACGTTCACTGAGGCAGAAGTTGATCGAATGAACATAATTGAAGGGCTTCAGTACGCTGTTGTTGGTAAGTTTGCATACGCCTGGACAGAACTTCAAGAGATACGCAAGATTGTTCCCTCTCAATGTGGGATTAAAGGTGCATGCAATATTGGTTATCTAAGGGACAAACATGTTCTAATTAGATTGACATTATGGAAAGACTTCATTGATTTTACGTCGAAGAGTGCGTATTATGTTAAAGATAGCACTGGGCAGGAGTATCAATTGCGACCTCTTATATACGACTCCAAATTCAAGGCTGGGGAAGAAACGACTAAGGCGGTGACATGGATATCATTCCCAGGCTTACTTCCCACCTTTTACGTAAAGGAATGTCTATTTTCTATTGCTTCAACAATAGGTAAGCCTTTACAATTAGATATGGTTACGATCAATAGGACTCGACCTAGTTGTGCGGGGGTTAAAGTTCTTGTTGACTTGTTAGCTATTCATCCTGAGAAGGTGAGGATGGACATTGTGAATGAATCTATAGGGGAAATAAGGACGGAATGGGTGAATGTAAAATATGACATGTTGCCTAAATATTGTAAGGAGTGTAGACTTCAAGGTCATGATGACTTTGAATGTTGGCATTTGCATCCAGAGCTGAATGATACTGGAAAAAATGAAGCAATGGATAATGGTAATGATAGTGGGCATACTAATGAACCAATAATGATTTTGACTAGTGGGAAGGTTGTCTGCAATATTGGAGGTAAGTGGAAAGAGGTAAGGGACAAGCGAGTGAAGCAAGGTGCAAAAAAGGATGTGGTACAAGGTCAGAGTGGTAAGGAAATTGTACCAATAGATCCTAACAATGTGAGAAGGGTTCAAGATGCTGAGGTTGTGCAGCAGGTTAATGAGGGTACATGTAGATAAATTGTTCCATCTACAGGACAGTTGCAACAAGAGATTGTAAATCCAAGGTGAGAAATTGTTCCAGCTGGAACAGTTGCTAATCAACAAATTCATACTGCTAACAAATTTGCTGCATTGGAAGTTCAAGATAATGGTGATGAGGAGAACAACCAATTGGCAGTAATTGAGCAAATCACTGAACAAGGAATTCTTAATGGTAACTCACCTGGAAAGCTGAATCCTAAGGCTGTTGCTTTTACTCCTAAGTCAACTGGAAAAGGTTCAGGGAAGAAGGGTAATAAAACAAATCCTATTGATCTGGGCATAGAAAGAGTTGAGGAGGACAATGACAATGGTGAGGTAGCTAACATAGAGACTACTTCAGCATGGGTGAACAGGACCTTTAAGGAAAATTTGGTCACAACTAATCAGTCGTGTAAAGAGGTGCCTTCATAATCAGGTGACTTTGCTATATCTGATGGACTATCAGTTGATAAAGAAAGGCTACAGATTGCTAGTGGAACACTTTGGATTAACCAAATTGAAAAATAGCCAGAGGAAGGGGAATTACCTGAAGGAGTAATGGGTAAAGAAGAGTCATCAAATGATGAGATAGATGAAAAAGAACAAAGGGTCAATGGTAAGAATCACAAGGAGCAGGGGAATACATGGGATAAGACTGGCAAATCTGGACAAATGGAAGCTGAACAAAGTGGTAAAAAGGTCCCAAATTCAAGCAATGATGAGGCTAATAAAATTGAAGATCAAATCCTACTGGTTTTCTACCTCCAGCTGAACCTCATATAGCTATAGGTAACAAGGGTGTAGATAAGAATGGAGGTACTGATGGAGTTGTAGATGCTGCAGGTGCTGAGAAAGAATTGGTTGAAGACTGTTGTGATGTCAAACACTGTCCAGTGTACTGAGGATCAAGAATTTCTCAAAGACTCTAACCTCAATAAGCCAGAATACCAACAGAAGCAAGGAATCCAACATAACAAGTTGATTCCTTTTTCTAACCAAAATCAACTGGCTGATCCAATAGAAAACATGAGGGAGGATGACAACATGGAAGGTAAAGGGAGAGACTTAGGTGTTGAATCTACTTTCGAGAATTTCAAACAAATTTCTAGACAAGGAGACTTATCCCCTAGACAAATAGAGAAGGGCAAATCTGCCGGAAGAGGAAAGAAGAAACAGCAAAAGGAAAGTAATCAAGGTGTAGGTATTGGGGTTCAAACAAGAATGACCCTCTCTAAATCGCATAATTAATGATGAATGCACTCATTTGGAATGTGAGATCAATGAAAACAATGCAACCATTTGAGAGGTTGATCATTATGCAAAGACAACACCATTTCAAATTCATTGGAATTATGGAACCAAAACAAAAGAAGAAAAAACTGAAAAGATACAAGAGAAGGATTGGGATGCTGCAGGCCTTTTCAAATGTATCTAACAAAATTAGGGTATTTATTAATGATGATCATGGGGTGAAAATAGTATATGACTTGGAGCAGCAGTTAACTATGAAACTTAAAAATCTGGATACTCAAGTAGCATTTATTGTCACCTTTGTTTATGCAAAATGTGATGCACTGGAACGTATTGAACTGTGGACAGTCTATACTACTTTTCCAGAGATATGAAACTACCTTGGCTTGTNNCATGTGAATGAGGTCAATGACTTGAGGCACTGTGTTAATACCTGTAACCTCAGTGATTTAGGCTTCAAAGGCAGCATTTATACGTGGTGGAATGGACGAGGTGAAGATGAATGCATATTTAAAAGGCTGGATCGATGTTTGGGCAACTTGGAATGGCATTAATTATGGACCAATTTAGAAGTAACTCATCTGTCAAAGCTGGGGTTAGATCATAACCCAATGTTAATACAGAGTAATCCAAATGCCGCACCTATAAAGAAAGCTTTCAAATTCCTAGACTTTTGGACTAAACATCCAACATTCAAACAGGTGGTAGAACTGAACCGGAAAGTAGATTTTATAGGTGATCCCTTTTTTTATATTCAATCACAAGTTGAAAAAACTGAACAAAGCATTGTCTCTACGGAGTAAGGCAACATATGAGGACATATTCCAAAGAATTTCTAGTCTTGAGGAGGTAGTACTAGTTCATGAAGCACAATTTGAGAGGGCACCCACGTCACAAAACAAAGAAAGACTTCAAAGAGTGCAAGCACAACTAATCAGATTCTTGGCTTTGGAGGAAGCATTTTGGAAGCAAAAATCGGGGATGGCATGGTTTAAAGATGGTGATCGAAATACAATATTTTTTCACACGCAAGTTAATGGTAGAAGAAGAAGGCTACAAGTGAAAAGGATATAGAATGCTGATGGTAATTGGTTGAATCACACAAATGAAATGCAGAAGAAGCTGTAAGTTTTTTCAAGACTCAATTTCATGAGGACTCGACTCCTACAACATTTGATATCCTAGAACATGTTCCAGCTATGGTGGACCTAAATCAGAACTTAGAGCTAACTAAACAGCCTTCCAAAGAAGAGATCAAACTGGCAGTAATGGGTTTAAATGGAGATAGTGCAGGGGGCCCGAATGGCTTTATAGGTTGCTTTTACCACTCGTGTTGGGATATAATAGGAGATGATATAGTAGACATGGTGAAAGCATTTTTCAATGGACATGAATTGCCCAGGTAGGTGACACACACAAACCTGGTTCTACTACCTAAAAATAAGGAAGTCATGACATACTCAGACATGCGACCTATTAGTCTGAGTAATTTTGTTAATAAAATTTTCTCAAGAGTTGTGCATGAAGGGCTGGATGTGTTGCTTCCTAATCTAATATCAGAAGAGCATGCTGGCTTTGTTAAAGGTAGGAATATTGGGGAGAATGTCCTCTTAACTCAAGAGATCATCACTGACATCAGATTAAGAACAAGAGCAGGCCCAAACGTGGTGATCAAATTGGACATGACCAAAGCATACGATAGATTGTCGTGGATGTTTTTGACAACATTGAGGAAAATGGGATTTGGAGAAGTTTTAATTGACATAGTGTACAAATTTGTGGCAAACAATTGGTACTCTATTCTACGTAATGGTCAGCCTCATGGATTTTTTAAATCAACACGAGGGGTAAAACAAGGTGATCCTTTATCTCCGGCTCTATTTATTTTGACAGCATAAGCTTTATCAAGGGGGTTGAATTCATTGCATAAAATTTTGGGCTTCCGTGGATTTGGCTTATCTAAGTGGAGCCCGAATATTAATCATCTTGCGTACGCGGATGACATATTTATTTTTTCCTCTTCACATGCTACATCTTTGAGGCTTATCATGAAAGTCTTGGCAGCTTATGAATCAGCCTCAGGTCAGTTGATTAACAAGAGTAAATCTGCTGTTTATATGCATAATTCAGCAGGAGAGGTAGTGGTGAATAAGGTGCAAAGGATCACAGGTATTGCGAAGCAAGAATTCCCTTTCACGTATCTAGGTTGCCCAATTTTTTATGCTAGAAAAAGAATGGATTACTATCAAGGTTTGATTAATAAGGTGCTAGACAAACTTCAGGATTGGAAGGGTAAGTTGCTCTCAATAGGGGGGAGGGTTGTCCTAATCAATCATGTGCTCCAAACTATGCAATTCATCTACTATCAGCAATCAATCCTCCAGCATATGTAATTAACAGGTTGCACAAAATAGTTGCCCAATTCTTTTGGAGCAATACTGTAGGAGTGGAAAATAGACATTGGGCTTCATGGAATACACTATGTCTACCTTGTGAGGAAGGGGGGGCTGGTTTTAGATCACTACATGACGTCTCCACAACATTGCTCTGTAAGCTATGGTGGACTTTCAGAACGAAACCAAGCCTTTAGAGCTCATTCGTAAGCCATAAGTACTGTAAAAAATTAAATCCTTTGATTGTTCCGTGGAGAAATGGATCTCATGTTTGGAGAAAGATGTTAGAGTGTAGGGATCGCATCGAACATCAAATCATATGGCAGCCTAAGATGGGATCTTCATTATTTTGGTACGACAATTGGACAGGCTTGGGATCATTGTATTTTGTAACTCTTCCTAACTTTATGGTAGATGAATCTGTGTAAAACATATATGATATGGTGGATAATGGGAGATGGGATGAAGAAAAAATGAGGGAGATATTGCCAGAAGAAATAGTTGACCACATCATACTCAATGTGAAGCCTCTAGTGATGTATGAAGTACTGGACAAACCATTTTGGACACTAGACGCTAAGGGTGCATTTAGTGTTAAAACAACATGGGATTATGTGAGGAAGAGGAATGAACCTGGGAATGCATACAAGATATATTTGGGTGAAGGGCATACCATTCAAAATTTCATTTTTTATGTGGAAAGTGTGGAGAAACAAGTTGCCGTTGGATGAATGTTTTAGGAGATTGGGGTATCAAATGGCTTCAAAATGTCGGTGCTGCATAGAACCTCAGGAGGAGACAATGCAACACCTTTTTTTCACCTCTGTGGCAGCTTCTAAAGTGTGAAAATACTTCATAGGACATGCAGGCATATCAATAGAAGGAATCAATTTTCATCAAGCAGTAACAAGGTGTTGGAAGGCAGCTGTGATTCCCAGACTTCAACCTATCCTTCAAGCATTACCTGCTGTTGTGGTATGAGAATTATGGAAGAGACGTAATAGTTACAAGTATTGAGAAAGTGTGACAGTTAATAGAGTCATCTATTAGGTATCGAATACTATGCAGTTTTTAGTCCAATTCAGGAAGCCAACAATGAAAAATATACCATAGAGATGGCCAGAACTGCTGAGTAGACTGGAAACATATAAACCAAAACTGAAATTCACTAAGGTGTTGTGGAATTGTCAAAGTCCAGGATGGATTAAGGTGAATACGAATGGTACTTCAAGAGGCAACCCAGGTAGAAGCTCGATTGGATTCGTACTGAGAAATGAAGGAGGAGACTAAGTTTATGCATGTGGCAAAGAAATTCATGAAGGCTCAAACACTATAGCTGAAGCTAAGGCAGTCTTAGAAGCCTTGAAGTTCTGTGTGGAGAATCACTAAGTGTTGATTGAGTTAAGCACAGATTCAATGATGCTGAAGAATGTGATTAAAGGAGAGTGGAAAATACCATGGGGCATCAATGAAATGGTTGAGGAAATCGAAGAGGTGATGCAAAGAGTCAATGTAAAAGTGACTCATACTCTTAGGGAAGGAAATAGACTTGCTGACCACATTGCCAATTATGCTCTAGATGTTGGCCCTTTAGAGTGCTATATATTTGAAGAGCTTGACGTACAAGGTAGAAAGATGGTGAATAACGATAAAATGCAATGTCCTTACCTAAGTGTAAGAGTAGCTACAAAGTAGGAAGGGTGAGGAGAGAAGAATCAAGGGAATGATGTGTTTAGAAGCAGAAGCAGCAGTCCATCATACTTAAATCCAAGTGGAGGAGAGCATGATGAGGTCTTTTTTTACTAACAGGTTTCTCTTTTTTGCAGGTACAATTTAAGCCTCTTTGCTTATGACTTTAATGAACTTTCTATGGGTGGTATCAGTGCTTTGCACTCAACCCAATGAGAGGGATTTAAAGGAAAGCAAATGTCTAGGCTCAAGGAGGCTCTCACGACTACCCAGGAATGCTACTGAGAACAGCTTCTACTGTAGTATTGCAGTGTGTGACACTGCTTACATATGCTTAGCATATCTTGAAGTAGCAGTTCACAATGAGCATCTTAATACATTAAAGATAAAAGAGGAGAGTCATACAAGAAACATAATACAACAGCAATGGAAAGCACACAGAGTACCAGTAACTTATAATTGGACAAACTTTCATACAAAGGGAAAAAGAAAAAAGAAGAGCAAGGGACATGATCGATCTTTGGAGCTACATATCCAAATCCTTAGGGAAGAGGACATGTTAAGCTTATTTTTTACTAACTCATTTTTCTTTTTTGCTGGGAAAGATACTGTTGTCATGCCTTCTCATATTTTACGAATTGAATGGGTGGTATTAGCACCTAGTGCTCATTCCCTTGAAATAGTTAATATGAGATGCACAAGCATGAAGTCAACGAGATCCACTTGGCTAATATTCAGTAAAATCAGCAACACAATTGAAGTACAAAGACTTTCAAGCAACAACAATGCATCAAGTTGGAAGAACAGGAGCTGGCTGCTCAGAATTATGCAGCAATGGCCTTTAAATAAGGACAGGAACATTGAGGTGCAGATTACATGGACATATGTGGATACAGGGAACCAGACATTGGATCATTTCTCTGTGTATAGGGAATATTCTATGATGAAATCTCAGTCAATGAGAAGAAGTCATAGATATACATATACATAGAGACAATGAGGGGCAATCTGTTGCCCAGTTTTTTCTTCAGCAATAGTCATTGGTGGAAAGCTACTTTAACGACATATGAAGTACTTAAGCCAGATGATCAAGATGAGGGTAACACCTCAGTTTCACAGGAAGTAATCCAAACAATTACAAACACTCAAATGCAGCAACTAACACAATCATGTACTCACAAGAGGAACATATACACACAGGAGCGTAGATGGAACAATAAGTTGCCCAGTTTTAGGCAGTTGAGGCAACACTTTGTAATGGGAATTTGGGAGTATATATTGTATGATACATCAAAACTCTCACTACACCAAGATAGTATGATGCACAAGGAACAAATCAGAGCAGAAAAGTCAGAGATCTACTAATTGATCAATATTGAACCAAGGACGACAAAAGGCAAGGGAAACACTGAAGTTTGGATTTGGACAGTAGATACATCAGCATACTGGTTAGGGAAGCTGTAAGAGACAAAAATCACTAAATGCAGTTCAGATTCACATGCAAATACAAGGAGACACACAGATAAATTACATAAGAAAACAAGCAGGAAAGGTGTACAAAAGTGCGGAAATGCAGTACATGGATATGTTTGTAATAGGCTAGTTTTTATTCATAGAGTAAATCGTATTTCAAATACTAGTACTACATCAATTTGTAATATCAACATTGGGCCTCACAAGCTCAAAGTTGATAATAGGATTGATGTAGACTTCATTTATCATCGTCTTACTCATAGTAAGACACCATGTTACTCTGTTATTTTAATTTTTATTATATATAAAAACAAGCCCTAGGCGCTCATCCTAGTGGATTATTAAAAAAAAAAGAAACCCTAGTTTGAAAACGAAGAGCCATTTTAGAGAAAAGCAGAGAATCTTTGAGGAAAACAACGAAATAGCTCAAAACATACACATATCTATCATAGATCTAAAGACTCAGAGAGTTTTAAGAGTTAGGGTTTCAAAGAGAACCCAGAAAGATAAGAAAACCTCAAAACGTTACTGGTTTAAACCCCAAAAGTCATAGATCTTACTCGAACAGCCGGAGGTGGCCTGAGAATGGTGAGCACAGGCCCAGGGGGTAGGAGAGTGAACCCAGGTCTCTTGAAGACCTTAGGGATAGCAACACCGGTTGTTAAGGAACCATAGGAGGCAGGAGGGTGGTGAGGATTCCATGGTCTCCGGTGGAGAGGTAGCCGGAGAAGACGAAGGGCCTCATCGGAGGCGGAGAGGAGACTGGAAGTGTCTAGAGATTTAGAGAGATAGAGAGAGAGAGAGAGTAGAGAAATGAGACCGAGTGAATGAGGGGTCGGGGGGGNATCTGGGCCGTTGATTTAAATTGATCAACGACTCAGATTGGTCGTGGGGTTGGGCCGGGTAGGAATTTAATTTGGGTCGGGGTTAATTGGGGAGAATTTAATCACATGGGTTGGGGTATTGGGTCCAATTTATGCTATAATTTAAAAATAAAAGTGGCCAATTGTTAAATACCCCATTAAAATTAGATAAAATAATTAATAAAATAGATAATGATTATATAAAATGAAATTAATGCTAAGTAAAATGAAATTAAGGTAATTAGCTAATACTAAAAATATAAAATGCCAAATTATTGATTTAAATGGTATAAAATATTTAATTGGACCATAATTGTAAAATCACTGTAATTAGAGCTAAATAATGCCAAATTGGCTAATTTATGAAATAATTAAATCCCAATAGAATTAAAATACTATATTGAGCTGGGAAATATTTGAAAATTATATGTAATACAATTTATGTATAATTATTGAAATAAAATCCTGAATAAATTAGAAAAGAAACTAATAAAATATGTAAAATTATAGGAAAAATGCCAGTTATTATAAAAAGCGATTTTGAAGGCATATATGAAAATTCCAAAATGATTTGCGAAAAAATTGGGTATAAACACATCTCTCTACCATGAACACCAAAAATCCCAAAAACGTCGAACCCCCAGATATCAGTACTATGCAAATAGATGAATCCACACCTCCACCAACTTTTCAACAAAAATTACTCAACAATTCTCCAGCTGCTGTCTCAGGACAACCTAGCCTCCTCACCCAACATCTACTAGATTACACTGATGAAACCACCTCACAAAACAACCAAGAAGATGATTTCATACCAATATCGTCTGCAAACAAAAGCATGCTATATCTTCCATGGAAATACTCGATTATTTTGAAAGTTTTTGGCCGGAAAATAGGGCACCAAATTTTGAAAAAAAAGTTAACTGCCCTATGGAAACCCACTGAAGATCTGCCTCTCATTGACTTGGGACATGATTTCTTCCTCATTAAATTTTAACAGGAAAACAACATGCTACGAGCTCTCCATGATGGTCCATGGTTTGTCTTCAACCATTTCCTATCAGTACGAAGATGGGAGCCGAAGTTTATTGCTTCATCCGCACAACTTACCTACTCTGCAATATGGATTAGACTTCCCGAACTCCCAACTAAGTTTTATGACCTTGAAATCCTTCAGCGAATAGGCTCAAAAGTGGGGAAGGTACTAAAGGTTAACGCCTGCACTTCCTCTACATCCAGAGTACGTTACACGCGAGTCTGTCTAGAAGTCCCAATAGAGAAACAATTAAAATATTTTGTCTACATTGGGTCTCATAAACAGTAAATCCAATATGAGGGAATTAATCTCCTATGTACCTTATGTGGAAAACTAGGCCATAACCCAGCCTTCCATCCGACATACACCACAACTTCACCAACAATACGCCCAAAACCATCACCCCCCCTTTACCCTTGCTTGGAAGTAGCAAATACCCTTTTCTCTCTACCTACAAAAATGCCATCAGCAACAGAACGTACATGGTAGACGGTGGTCTTCAACTCCAAGAAATCACACAAAGGTAAGAGCATTCGACACCAACCTACTGAGTTCGAGACAAACCATAGCAGCATGCAATCTCTCTCCCTCAAATCAGGTAAGGGTGTCTCTACAGTGGGTCCCACAGGTACGTTCCTTAACCCCACCCTAAAGATTAATTCTTTTAATTCAAATAATAACAATTTTAATACTAATGCTCCTGATACTCGCTCACAAGATCCTAAAAAGAGCCTATTAAACTTTCTAACACTTTTAATTATCTACACTCTCTTAATGATGACCTAGAAAATACCCAACACTCAACAGCTACTGCTAATAATCCAACTCTTACATCTAAATTGCCTATGCAGCAAGATGTTCTTTTCCACGTGGAAACCATATCCTCCACCACTATTTGCACCAATCAAATTCCTGCCACGTCCAACTCCAACCTAATGCCCCCCAAAGTGGATTGCTTGAATCCCGTATTATCTACCCAAAAAAATATCTTCCTAGCCCACCAGATAGCATTACTCAAGACCCTAGCCCAACTAGTCAACCAAAACCACTAATACACTCAAGCACAAAATCGAATTCACCTAGTCCAAGTCCCAATAATACTAATTATGACCCATCCCACTCCCCAATGTCTGCTAGCCCAAAAGACTCATCAGCAATATCACCGCCTCATATTCACCAACCTATTTCAAACTTAGATGATCCTGGGCTGGGAAACCTATACCTAGTACCAATCTTCACTGACTCCTCCTCAGACATTTCAACTACCTGCACTTCCTCCTCAAATGTGGGAGATGCCCTTTTATCCACTACTATCCCAGGAGACCCACCCCACTCCATGGTTTCATCGGCACATAACTCTTCATCACCCCATGCAACCTCCAGCTCCTCTCCTCGCCCAGCCTTCGTCATCCAATAGTCTTCTGAGTTCCAGCAGCTACTCATTCACCCCTCAACCACAAGAGGGGATGTCCCAACAAGAAATCTCGGCTCTAGCCGTAGAAATGCGAGAAACTCGAACAGATCTGATCGACCTAGATAAAATCTAGCTCTTCATATTAAAGGAGCAGTATAAAAAAAATCTCTATCTTCGCTGCCCTCCAAACCTCAAAAAATGCCTCATCAAGCTTCATCCAACCGTCAATCCCGATGTCGGAAAGTTTGTTCTGGTTCTCATACAACCTTTGATTCAATACCAACCCAGGAATGCGGTGATGAACCAATCAGTACCACTGTCGCCCACTCTCCCAAACAATCATCTTAAAATGAAATTCATAATATGGAATTGCCGGGGAGCTCGTTCATCCGACTTTTGCAGAAACTTTTGTTCATTACTGGACTACCATCGTCCGACTCTAGTGTTCCTCCTAGAAACCCACTTGCATGATCACCAGTCATTGTGTGAGGATTTCTCCTTCACTAGTATGGCGTCAGTGGCAGCAGTTGGTAACCCTGGCAGAATAGCAGTATTATGGGATGAAAATCCCCTGCTAGTTGAAGAAATAGCCATCACCAACCAAGAGGTTCATTGCATGGAGGAGGTACTTTCTTTACATAATTGTTTTTATTTTCAGCAATATATGCCATCTCTAACATAGATAATCGTAAATTATTATGGAAAAATCTAGCTAGTATCTCGGATAGTTATCAAGGCCCTTGGTTAGTAGGAGGCGACTTCAATGAAGTCACTCGTACCTCCGAGAAGTTTGGAGGTAGACAAATTAATAATACACGTGCTGACAATTTTTTAAATTATCTAAACCACTGCCATTTACTTGACCTTGGTTTTAAAGGTAGTCGCTTTACTTGGTCTAACAATCGAGGCCACTCCACCTCTATATTACAATGTCTAGACCGTTTAGTAGCAAATTACGACTGGATAAATTTATTTCCTAACGCCTTTGTCCTAAATCTCCCCCGAACTCATTCAGACCACTGCCCACTACTTCTCAACCTCTTTACTCCAACTGGTGCTACGACCAAACCTTTCCGTTTTGAATCTATCTGGACATCCCATCCAGGGCTTCGACATCTAGTGTCACATGTTTGGCAAGCAAATAATAACTCTCTTCTTCATGCCATTATAAATTTCCAAACTGAAGTTCAACACTGGAATAAAAATACTTTTGGGAATATTTTTGCTAAAAAACGTAAACTACTTACTAGGATAGGGGGCTTACAATGCTCCCCCAAATTTCCAACTAGCTACTTCCTCAGAAACCTAGAACGTGATCTAATAATTGATTATAATAATATTCTAAAATTGGAGAGGACTTTTGGAAATTAAAATCTCGTATCCAATGGCTAAACGACGGGGACGCCAACACTAAGTTCTTCCACCTTACTACTTTACAACGCCGTAAACGCAAACGCATCACTGTCTTGCGTGACACAGTTGGAAATTGGACTTATGACACAACTGTCATAAAGGACATAATTATCTCTCATTTTAGCAAACTATTTAGTACAGAACATATTCTCTCCACTACTAATCCTTTTCTAAATTCCATCTCTTCTTTGACTACTAGGGAACCCCAATCCCTAATCCGGCCTCTCCAACCTGTGAAGTGCTCCAAGCTGTCAACTCCTTTAAACCTTTTAAATCTCCGGGTCCGGATGGCTTCATCCCTACTTTTATCAACATTACTGGGCAGAAATACAAACCTTTGTCCTTTCTTTTTGTACTAAAATTGTTCACACATATGAGATACCGCCTGAAATTAATTCCACTTACATGTGTCTTATTCCAAAAAGTAAAAATGCTAACTCCTTAAACCAGTTTAGACCTATTAGCTTATGTAATACTAGCTACAAAATTATTACTAAAATCATCGTTGCCCGCATTAAACCTGTCACGACCCGTTTTCGGGTTGTGATGGCGCCTGTCGTGGAACCAGGCTAGCCAACCGTT
>ML243259.1:0-32371 GCA_005239495.1 Nicotiana undulata
TCAGCATAATTCTGTCCTTCTAAGTTGTTTTGGTTCAAAATTGAGTTAAGTGGGTTGAATGAAGACATGGTTAATCTTAAAGATATTCACATTAATAGATCATTAGTTATGCAATCAGAATAATATAATTCAAAGTAACACATAACACATATAACTATGCTCAATGAACAGATAGATTCGAAGGGGAAACTTAACTATCCATGCAAAATATTGAGTTATGTCAGATATTTACTGTAATGACCCGATCGATCGTTTTGAGCTCTAGCACGACGTTCGGAGGTTTGAGGCCATGAATAGATTCACTTTAGGTATTAGGTCTCGTACGTGTGGTCGAAATTGAATTTTGGGAGGTTTAGAGTTGATTCGGAAAGAAAATTTTAATGTCGGAAGCTTTAAGTTGGAGGAATTGACTAATGTTGGATTTTGAATAAACGGCCTCAGAATCGGGATTTGAAGGTTCCAACAGGTCAGTATGATGACCGTGGACTTGGGAGTATGTTGGGATCGGGTTTTGGGTGGCCCAAGAGCGTTCCAGCGCCTATTGTGGAAAGTTGGCATTTTGGAAGAATTTTATAAATTTGAGGTTGAAGTGAATTTCAATGTTATCGATGTCTGTTTAGGATTCCAAGTCTGGGAATAGCTCTGTATGGTGAATGTCATTGGGAACGCGTCCAGATATGGATTTGGAGACCTCTAGGTCATTTCGGGATCATTTGGCGAAAGTTAGAAGTTTGAAGGTTTTTTGAGAAGTTTGACCGGGAATGGACTTTGTGATATCGGGGTCAGAATTTGATTCTGGGAGTTGGAGTAGGTGTGTAATGTCGAATGTGACTTGTGTGCCAAATTTGAGGTCAATCAGACATGATTTGATAGGTTTCGGCATCGATGTAGAAGTTTGAAGTTCTAAAGTTCATTAAGCTTGAATTGGGGTACTATTCATGATTTTGATGTTGTTTGATGTGATTTGAGGCTTCGAGCAGGTCCGTGTTATATTTTGGACTAGTTTTTGTGATCGGAAGGGGTCTCCCAGGCCTCGGGTGTGATTCGGGATGAGTTCGGATCATTTGTAGCTGTTTTGCAATAGCTGATGTTGGTGTGTGGTGTAGTCATTCGCGAATGCAGAGGTCTCACACGTTCGTGAAGAAGAAAATGCGGACTGAGGAGTTTTGTTCTATGCGAACGCGACACAAGAGTCGCGAACCCGGAAGAGACTGGAGCAAGCTTACGTGAATGCGACGCAGTGGTCGCGAACGCGAAGAAGGAAGGAGAAGTCGTGCCTATGGGATTTTTAGCCTTCGCGTTTTCAAGGGGTGCAACGCGTTCGCGTAGGGGTCGCTTGGTTAAGCTAAGCGTTCGCGAGCTGGATCTCGCGTTCGTGAAGGGTGTTTTGGGGCTGGAGCTGGTATTGCTTCACGAACGCGAGGGTCTTGCCGCGTTCGCGAAGGAGGGCAATGCTGGGCAGTGTCATTTTAAAGACGGGATTTGGTCCATTTTTCATTTGGTTGGGCGATTTTTGGAGCTCTTGGAGAGGAGATTTTCGCCATCTATGTCAAGGTAAGTGATTATCACCTATTGCAAGTTAATTTCTCAGATTATATATGGATTTATACATGAAAATTTGTAGGAATTTGGGATTTTGAAGAAAAGTCTAGAAATTGGTATTTTTGGATTTTGACCACGAAATTGGACATGGAATTTAGAATAAATTATATACTTGAGTTCGTGGTGTTATGGGTAAAGTTTATCTTTGAAAATTTTCGGAATCCGAGCACGTGGGCCCGGGAGTGATTTTTATCGACTTTTTGAGCAGAGTTGGGAATTGTTGTGAATTGAATTATGATGAGTATTAGAGTATATATTTATGAATTTGCACATTTATTGACTAGTTTTGGAGGATGGGCATCGGTTTTAGTTGTTGGAAAGGAGTTGGAGCCGACTATGGGACTTCGGAGCGAGGTAAGTCTCCTTTCTAACCTCGTAAGAGGGAAGTAACCCCATAGGTGAATCAAATTATTATGTGCTCCTATTTGTGGGGGCTACTGATCACACCCAACTATGCCTTATAAAAAGGACAAAGCATTCGTTGCAAATATAATCCGGTTTACAAGTCCGGAGTCGAATCCCACAGAGAACTAAGGCTTAGCTACAACTGTTCAATATTGCTAAGAAGACAAGCTCGAAAAATTCCTATGTTATAAATATTAAGATTCTTATATCTAATTAACTAACAATTTAAAATAGTAAATTAACACTAAAGATACTACGGGTTGGAGAAAATATTAAGGAGGTCTAGAGTTATGATTTCCCCAATCATCGGAATCATTCCCGCTATGTCTTCTATGATTTCGCCTAAGTATTATCTATCAATCATGAACACTCCAGTTATCATAAATCTCTCTCAAGTAATTATGATAATCTACTAGACGCACTCTCTCAAGTTACGCTAGTTAAATTGCATTACAGTTCACTTTAAATTGTACCCGAGGTATCGTTATCTCTAATCCAACCTCTAAACCCTCGGTTATGGATCTCTCCTATACTCCGGGAGTGATATTGTTCAAACAACTACCTAAATATGCACTCTCTCTCAAGTAGATACATAATAAATATGAACAGCTAATTGAGGGCCCTTCAATCAACTGCAACAAGAACGTAGTTGAACAAATAGAGATTAAACTTTGGCAAAATTATATAAAAACATAACAAGAATTTATCCTACAAAAGGTCCAATCAAAACCCTAGATAACAAATAAGCTATTCATAATAGTATGTAAAAATATAATACTAAAAGTCATAACCAACAATGAAAAATAGGAAGAGGAAGGAAAAACTTGTAGAAGAATTCTCCGCCTTGCTCCTATTGTGTCTCTGCCTCCTTAGGTCGAATTTGTGTCCAAAATATGTCTAATCTCCCAAAAATAACGTTCTCCCATGTATATATACCACATAGGGTCGGGCCCAAACAATTATACCTTCTCCCACACGAAAAAAGACTATTTTTTTACGCCTGGACGCTCGCGGCCGCGGTCATTTACCAGTTCTCTGATTCTGCCGCGTCCAGTTCCGCGGTCGCGGTTTCGAACGCGTCTTTCACCCTGTTCTGTTCGGAATTTGAAAAACTGTAAAACATGAAAGTTGTATCCCTTTAAGTTATATTTTCAACCATATATTATATATCCCAAATGGAGTTCGGAGAAAAAATTTATGTCCATTTTACTAGACTGTGTGCAATATGCCTCATCGAGTCTTCGTTTGTTCTCAACTATCAAATTTGACCCCCGAACACGATCCTGGCTTAATTTCTTGATCTTTTACTCAAACTTCAAAGCTTCAAATCATTTAAATTCATTCCATAACATCTATATAGCTCAGAATCACTCCTACAAGGCATAAAATACACAATTAGTGCAAAACACTAGCGATTAAAGCTCAAACTCAATTAAAGTGCAGTAAACTAGAGTGTAATAAGCGACTAAAATACGTAATTATAGCCTATCATCAGCTACGAATGCACGAGGTGACGAGAGTCCGTGTGTAGCTACTATTAAGCTTCAGTCCGGGTAGTCTAGGACCCAATCATGTTATACTTGCGATGTTGCACCCTAGTTGTTAATTTAATTGCTTAAATCATATTGAAACTTGATAAGAGAATTGTAAAAGGTAAACTTCATTTTCTTGACCGTTAATGAGAATCGGTATTTCCTTGAATAATTTTCCCTTAATGAATCTTGAATTGATTGTTTTAAATGTGTTTTCTTTTTGTGGAGCGGGCCGAACACCTCGGTAGCAGATAGATGCATCTATGATTCGTGTTGTTCGACCCTTGGCAGCGCACAATTTAAATATTTATGTTGGAATGAGTCGTACGACCTCAGCATTGTTTGCGCATGATAAATCTTTGGAATTAATAATATTGGTTACTGCTTCCTTGGCCCGAGATACAAAGTGTATGACAAAACAATAAATTCGGAAACTTTTATTAATAACCGGATTGTTTACTTACTTCATGTTATTGAGTTTACAACTGTTCTATAAAATCCATGCAAATTATGATATCGGTATTATATTGTTAGCCCATAGTAAGTGTCGGAGTCGACCCCTTGTCACTACTTTTTCGACGTTAGACGTAATATTTACTGGGTACGCGCTGATTTACGTACTCATACTACATTTTCTGCACATTTTTGTGTGCAGGTGCATATATGTCTAATAGACTTGCTGGGCGCAGAGGCACGACTATTGTGGGGGCCTAGGTGAGCTGCACTTCATATTACGACCTGCAGCCAGCAGAGTCTCCTTCAGAGTATTTATATTTTTCCTGTCCAACTTGTATTCCGGACAGATGCTATATTCACTTTACTTCCTTTTCAATGCTCATGCACTTGTGACATCGTATTTTTAGGTGATTATGGGTTGTTTTGTATTCCAAAATCACGACCTATTTTCAAAAATTAGTTTTTGGCGTTTTTAGGGTTCTAAAAATTTTGACTCGTTCATATCACATATCGTACTTATGTATGTTAATCCACGATTTCAGAACTCAAATATTATTATAACAGTCTTGGTTTTATAAAAAAAATATTGTTTTCATGAAACAGAACACCATTGTTCATATAGAATAAACACAACAAACATGTATAATTTAAAACTAATGTTACTATATTCATGTTGTATTCATTATCTAGTTAGATGTAAGACAGCATCTGATAGCAATTGATAGAATATGTGTAGCGGAAGCAAGCATAAAACCCAGGTATCACACATATGTAAACTAGACAATGATTAATTATAGAAAATAAAAGCACTAACCTCTCGAAATTGTTGCACAAATCCTTAACAAAGCAAAAATCCAAAACTGCAATCTTCTTCTATGCTCCTCGTAAAACCATTGGACGAAATTATTTGAGTGGGCAAATAATACAACTCTGAAGAGTGAGTTAGTAGGTGAAACTAGTCTTCTATTTGTAGACCCGAAATTAAGCCAATAAAGAGGCTAAAAATCGTGTAGGATTCTGCTAGTGTAAGTAGAGTCCTACTCTAACTCAAACAGATAAATTTTCTCCCAAGTCTGTCCAGGTTTTTACTAGGTATAGCATGGACCACTGAAATAATAATAGGCTACCAATTATAGTATCAATTCGAAATTCAGATGGATTAAATCCTACTATAACTAATCGCGGTTTATTAAACTGCAATTGAACTTCTCAATATGAATTTCGAAATTCACTAACACTTATTTTAACTCCCCTTGTTAAGATTACAAATACCAATTAATTAAACTTTAATTACTGATAATTTAATTTAATCAACTAATTAAATTTTTTATAATTTCGCTTAAACTATTTCATGTGACGGATCCAAAATTTACCGGTGGGGTTTTCACATGAAAACTTATAAGCTTACATAAAGGGGTATCATCAAACTCAAAGTCGAGTCATGGATTCTATCAACTAATTGTTATTTCACAAATGCTATTTGTTGTTGTCCAATCTATTCGGTATACACTAACCCTGAATAGAGCAGTACGTTTTGATAAATCAAAACAATAAACAAAGCGCATTGATCATAACACTTATTTCAAGATTAGATGTATAAGCTCATTTAATGAATCAGAGAATTTTTTTTATATATATTCCGTACAAAAACGTATTTTCTCTACTTGGTTCGTTCAATATACACTAAGTATACTAGCACAAGAAGTTAGAATAAAATCACTCTCATAATCAAGATAAATTATATATTATAATCTAGTGCTACAATCATCAAAATATTTTTCCCAACAATATTTATAGTTTATTAATTATGAGAATCGAGAATTTAATCTTCTATTCATGAGCTAAGACTCCATACACTAAATTGTCTACTACATAACTAAAGGACACACATGTAACAAATGATATATTTAAAATAATACTTTATTGAATTGAATAAATCAAATAAATAATAGCTAAACCGCATGGTTAATAGTATATCCCAACATACTCCTCATCCGCCCCTGATTGTTGTAGCTCCTACTTTAAAAAAATTCAATTAAAAAAAAAAATCACGTGTATATGGTCACAATTAGCTGGGAGCTTTAAATGGTTTATATTGGTGAAGATTTGAGACAATAATGTGGCATTTTGCAAAAGCTGAAAAACATTCATCTAATGGCGTTTGGTTGGAAAAAAAAATTAGAATCTTTTCAGTTGAAGGTAGCCTCTTTATCTTCACTAAATAGGGATAAGGTCTGCGTACATGCTATCCACCTTAAACCCCAAGTATAAGAATATACTAGGTATGTTATTTTTTTCAGTTGAAAAAGTTTTTAAATTTTTTTCCGAAACACGAAATCAAGGTGCTTGAAAGGTCTGCAGTTGTAAAGCTGCAGAATTTCTACTTTGTATCTCTGGGAAATGACTGGTATCTATCTGGTGCAACAAGGATTTTATGGGACCAGACGATCGATCCAGTTTCAGCCTCAACTGTTTAGTTCTTGAAAATGTTATTTAATGGCATTTCCTCTTCATTGGACAAATGTTTTGTATGTTCTTTCTATAGGGGCTAGTAAACTCAAATATCCGACAGTTCAACATGGAAGGGTAAATTAAAGTAACAGGCACTCAAAGAGTTGGATTATTGCTTGGAAAATCAGTTTTTGGCCGGAGGAGTATTTTGGTCGCGTTGGGCAGATTGCATACTACTAGGTTTGATTGGATGTCGCCTGTCGGCACCTTTATCACTGGACAAATTTCTCCTCTCCTTGTTCTCATCAATACAACAACAAGAGGAGTCAACCACTACAACTACAAGTAACGGACACCATAGTAATTCGATCTTATGATCACTCATTTTATGGCACATGTTACCAGACTTGATGGATATTGAAAAATCGTTTTGCAGCAATGAGCCACAACTTTGTTTGCAAGAAAATTACTCCTTGAACACACATCACTACATAAACCTTGGGAGAGATTTGCAATTAGAAGTTATTTAACCCCAAAAAAAGAGCCTTCCAACAATTATCACGCAAAGAAATACTGCAATTTGACCAACTAAGATCCAATGTACGGGTGGACGAATAATGAAACCAACATGCAAAAGAGATTGTTTGGACAACCGGAAGAATATTAACAACACTACCTCCATGATTCAGCTAAGCAACTAAAGGTAGCATTTTCCGACAAATATTTTTCTCAAATATTTCAAATAAGAAAATTATTTTCTTGTGCTTATACTTTCCAAATAAAAGAATCCCTCTTTATAGGCTAAGATTTGTTGACACAGTTTCCTCTCATCCTGACTCACCAAGGAAATGAAAATTGAGACACAATAGCCTTGCATTAAGAGGGTGTTTGGCTAAGCTTATAAGCTGGTCAAACTGGCTTATAAGCATCTTTTGGCTTATCTACGCGTTTGGTAAATACTCGAAGTGCTAATAAGCTAAAATCAATCCTAAGTCATAAGTTGGTTATCCCCAACTTATGGCTTTTCAGCTTATAAGCACTTTTAGTTTGACCAACACTTTTACTAATTTACCCTTAATAATATTTTCTAATTCACAAAAATACTTTTTTCAAAATAAATTTCTTAACTTTCTCTTCATTCCATACTTCTTGTTAATTATTTTCTTTACAATTTTTTTTTTAAAATTTATAATCTTTTGAAAAAGATTCCAGGGTATTTTAGACATTTTAACAAAAGAATAACTTATCAGCACTTTTTTTATCAAACACATCAACTGCTTATTATCAATTTCAGCACTTCTATCCAAACACGTAAATGCTTATTTTAAAAATCAGTTTCAGCACTTCGAACTTATTAGTTATTTACAATCAGCTAATCCAAACGGGCTCTAAATCTTTTCTTTGGTACATTTTAACTCCTTTCCCTTCTGAAAGGAGAAGAATGTCCAACTTGTAACTAAGCAACAAAGAAACTCAAAAGGCATAACAGTGCTCTACCCGTTACTAAATACCAAAAAAAAACGATACTACAATTTCTGGCTCACATGTTAAAGCACAAAGACACACCTCAATTACACTAAATGGACAAAATTTACCAGTCTCTCTCTCTCTCTCTCTCTCGCCTGATATTCAGACATTCATCAGAAGCAATAAGAGAATCAAAATACAAACTCTTCCTCCCCTACCCCATTTGGTAGTTCTCTATCCTTCATAGATCTCAAAGTTTCTGCTGTTGAATCACTTATACCTAACAGATACTGTAACCTGGACAACTTATCTGGTGCGGGATCACTCTTCATATATACGATGAAAAGATCAGACAGTTCTTCTGGCACCTCCCAAGATAATGGGGTCGAAGGAACAGCCTTGTCACAAGCTAACAAATCATTGAGAGACGCAACCTACAAAAACACAGAGAAGCATTAAAATTGCAAAATTACAAAACCAATAGCATCTTCAGATCAGACCCATACCAATGCTTTATGGTTTCTCTGCCTCAGAAGGGATACAGCCTGAATAAGCGAGTTTAATAATCTGCTACGAGCTAGTTCATGAACAACTTTTTTGGCCTTCTCAGCGTTAATATTAAGATCTTTTGGGATATTCTCATATACCTCTACTTCGTCAAACTCTCCAGTACCAGATGAGAAGATATCATCCACTGTCTTTTTGAAAAGATTCTGACGTAAACTTTCAGATATCATGGTGTTTATATCTACTGAAGATTCTTTCAATTCTCTAATCTCCTTAATGCTCAGCCTTCCCTGACCAACAGCAGTTTCAAGGGCTGCCGCCAGTTTTGTTGTTGTGATGCTCTTTATTATATTCTGGGCATACTGAGGTGGCAAGCCAACATTCTTCTGCAATTCAGTAAGCTGTTCCATTCTGACCTTGGTTAGCTGTCCATCAGCTAAGATCACCTCAGCTTGTTGCCTAAAAGCCTGCTCAGCTAGACTTCGGTGTACTTCAACAATTTCCTTATCAGTCAACCCAAGGATGCTACCAAGTTGACTTAACAAAACATATTCTGAATCATCCTTCTTTGTGGTGATTTGGGCCCCAAAAGGAATTCTAGTAACTTCCCCAGTTAGACAAAAGAGCAAGTATGTCTTGTAAAGATCAGTTCTGTCTCTTTCCGGAAGATCATCCTTGAGAGAAATCTCAGTCTGGATTTCCTTTCTCAAATTGTCCTTGCTGGGTTTTACTTTCCTTAGTGATTGCAAGGACTCCCACTCCCCATCCTCCTCGTCGGTTTGTTGAACCTGCTCCTTTTGAGGCTCTTCTGGTGGTGTATCAGATGATTCACCCTTGATGTCCGCAACTAGTTGAGTCACAACCAAACTATTAAAGGCTATCATCTTTTTCAGTTCTTTGGCTTGTTCAGTGCGGCTTCCAGATCCTCGGGCCTTTTGAATGTAACTGATGAAAATCTTTCTGACCTGTATTTGTGAAGCCACTGAATGTAATTAAAAAAGATATCGAATATATTTCTGATTGTGGAATCAAATTAAACTTTTACAAGCTGTAAAAATTAGCACCCAGATACTTACTGCCTTACTAGCAATAGACATGGCAATCTCCCTGGTTAAACGTAAACCATATGCTGCCTTTCTCACAGATTTCTTGATTTCAGCATCATAACCATCTACACCAGCAGCAATTGCTTCCTTAACCACCTGCCAACAATATTTATATTGGGTGACAGGAGGGAATTAGATTAGCTCAATTTCACACCTTTTGCACCATAAGAAGTTGAAAGAGATCAACCCACTTAAATATTGAAAACTAAAAACTCACAATCTAAGAACCAAAATCTCTAACAAACGTAGCTTGTTACAATGTGATTACTGTACGTAACAAGACAATACCAAATCAACAAATTCTACACTATCTGAGAAACCAGTGTGGAAGAACTTGCTAAATTGACATAGGAAAACAAGCTGGCAGAGGACATGGAATGGAACAGTGCTCCAATCAGGAGCTTCCTATTATCTACATACTGGTGCAGGTATATGTAATTATGCACATATATATAACGACTGAGGAAGATAAATTGAGAGGGACGAAAAATTGAGGGGGGTGAGAAATAATTTACTACTGCCTGCTTCAGTAGAATGAGTATTATGGTGCATAAGATGCCACATACTACTACAGTTGACAATGGGCTTCTGTTTTCTGCAGATCATACGTGGTAATAGAATAGTTGTTGTGAACAGACAAGCTAACCCTACTAGCAGGTTTCAACTCAGTACACGTAAACTCTAATCACTAACTACACTCGGCACCGCCAAGGTTTATGAAAACATCTGAATTACTAGATGAAAAAATTGAAACTTCAACCACATCACAGATAAATGAAAGTTAAAATCGTTCTTGTTCTTTTGCTTTTATTGGGGGAAGTTTGCATTTCACTCCATTCAATCATCCCAAGTTTTCTACCTGTAGCATAAGATGCAAATTTTCGAAGGACCAACACCCAAAAGGAAAAGAGATGCTTTCTACAAAAAACTAACTATATAGACAGTTAAACTGACAACATTTGCTCCATTGTTTACATCCTTATGGTTCTCTACTTAGAAACCCATTGATAGCACAGCTACTTCCCCTCCCAAGAAGATTTTGCTGCCACAGGAACTAACGTACTGTAAAGACTTACTCCTGCAGCTCAGTACCAAATTTTTTTCCAAAATAACCATCTTGAAATATGTATTTTTTTTTATAAGTAACCCACTGGAAAAATGATTCTCTCACAAGAGAGAGAGTGAATGCTAAAGACAAAATGTAGAGGCAAAATCTATCCATTTGACAACCAACTCCCAATCATTCTAAAGAATCGAAGAAAAGGAAGATGAAAAGTAAATAATGGGTACCTCTACTCAGTTTTCTTTAGTGCATGTTAATTGTGGAATGGGGCTTGACGTTCTTGGTTTTTAGAATTAAACTGGTTTGATTTT
Source organism: Nicotiana undulata (assembly GCA_005239495.1). Lineage (NCBI taxonomy): Eukaryota > Viridiplantae > Streptophyta > Magnoliopsida > Solanales > Solanaceae > Nicotiana > Nicotiana undulata. The sequence continues at coordinate 10,901 of ML243259.1, forward strand.
CGTTAATGACCCCCACTCTTCGATTCATTTTATCTGTTTGTGTCAGGCATAGAGAGACAAAACATTTCCGTATTGGTTTTGCTTTTTGAGCACAGGGGACATTACTTGGTTACCGTCCAAAATAATTGTTATCACCGCTATTGATGTACTTTCAAGGTTTCGCAACTCTCAAGCGCAAACAACAAAAGCACCCCGCTAAAGCTTTTCACAAAACTAGCGAAGTGTTTTTCAAACTCACGTAAGAAGAATATAAGATGAAAAGAACCGTACCCACTCATTCCTCAATCCCACAATATTACAAGAAGCATTGAATAAAGGAAGAAGAATCAAACAAAAGAGAAATCGCGTTTTTGAAGCAAGAGCTTAAAAAAACCAATCACCGATGCTTATTTCAACATATTGAGCCCTTTAAATAGGCTTAATTAAACTAGAAGAAGAATAAAGTTAAGAAAAACATATCCTTATTAAAATTAAAATAAAAAGAATTCTAATAGAAATGGAATATCAACTAACAATCCTAGTTTCACTAGAACTACAAATATAATCCTACTAAAACAAGAATTAGGAAGTCCTAATTTAAGGAGAAGAAATCCTAATCTTGAATGGATTCTTGAACTTCTTAAATTCCTTAGATTTTTGGCCTTCTTGATCTTGCATCATTCTCCCCGGGTTGAAAATGATTCGTCCTCGAGTCTAACACCTTCCATAAATGGTGCAAGATTTGCTATATAATAAAGAATGGGGACCCAACGCTCCCGATGTTTCAAGTAATATTTTGCTAGCTTATCATAGAGCTTCTTCACGTTGTAAGAAAAAGAGAGAAAAACAAAAGCACCCCGCTAAAGTTTTTCACAAAACTAGCGAAAGTATTGTTCAAACTCACGCGAGAAGAAAGTAAAATGAAAAGAAACTTACCTACCCGTTCTTCAATCCCGCAAGATCGCAAGAAGCGTTGAATAAAGAAAGAGTCAACCAACAGAGAAATCATGTTTTTGATGCGAGAGCTTAGAAAAACTAATCACCAATCTTTATTTTCAGCATATTGAGCCCTTTAAATAGGCCTAGTTGTAAAATTGATAAGGTTAAGGAAAACTAATCTTAATTAAACTAGAATAAAAATAAAGTTAAGAAAAGCATATTCTAACTAAAATAAGAAAATGAATTCTAGTAGGAACAAAATATCAACTAACAATCCTAATTTGACAAGAACTAAAATATAATCCTACTAAAAGAGGGAATAAGAAATCATAATCTTTATGAAAAAGAAATCCTAATCTTAAATGGATTCTTGGACTTCTTGAATTTCTTAGATTCTAGGCCTTATTAATCTTGCATCTTTCTGCCCTGGTTGAAAAAGACTCGTCCTCGAGTCTAACCACTTCCATAGATGGCGCAAGATTTGCTATAGTAAAGAATGGGGACCCAATGCTCACCAAGTTTCAAATCATTTTGCTAGCTTATCATAGTGCTTTTTCGCGTTGTAAGAAAACTTAGCATGTGGTCGAACTAAATTCCATTTACTAGGTTTTAACTTTCCACCAAGTCTTTTCCATGTAATATTTCTCTGTTGACTCTCAAACTTCACTTACGATAGTTATTGATGTCAGAACTTCATGAAACTTATCCAACTAAATGTCTAACATTGAATTAAACATAGAGATCAGCGCTCCGCGCTCTTCTTGAGACTACATCACTTGATATGCTTGTACACCAACAGTCACTTGATGATGGTTATATATATATATATAGGTGTAGAGATCTTGTTTCTCCAACATACCTCAAACTCTCCATTATCCACTCCTTTTTAGGTAATCCTTCCTCTTGTTCATGCATATTTTTACGGACTTGAGGATTAATACAATATGCTGATTTGTTTGGAAAGATAAAGTCAAACAATCAAGTCAATATTGTGTTAAGCATCTCTAGAAGGCGGAAAGTCAATGACACACAAGGTTGGATACTTAACATATCGTCATAAAATTGTGGTGGTAGATCCTCAACTTGTGGACCCAATGCATGTTCCTCGTCTCTTTGATAATGTTCTCGTCAGTTTCGTCCTCTTCACGCCCTTGATTATTTAATTTTAATCATATTGGGCATGGTCCCTTGGTACTCTTGTGCCTCGGTCAACCTCCTCAGCTCTTTGCGATTGAATTAGTGGATATCGCAGTGCTAGACGTGGCGGGAGTACTGACATGTCATGTGGTAGTGGAGGTTGGAGGCGTTATAGCAAATTTGGTAGCTGATTGTGAAGCACCAAACCTTCAACCAATTATGTCAAATACCCCATGGATTCCGTCAAGCTATCTAACTGCACTTTAATTTCTTCATTATCTCGTTCAAGGACTCTAGTTCATAATTTCTGAATTTTAAATTCCAAATCAATTAGAGAGAATCCCGAACTTGCTACTTGCTTGTCTGGTGACATGATGAATAAGATAGCAAACCAAGAATTCAGACCTGGAACCGTGCCTTGATACCAAATTGATATAAGGTTTTGCACCTCTCAAGCACAACGAATAGAGAAAAACAAAAGCAGCTCCCTAAAGTTTTTCACAAAACTAGAGAAAGCGTTCGTCAAACTCACGTGAGAAGAATGTAAGATGAAAAGAATCCTACCTACATGTTCCTCAATCCTCCAAGATTGCAAGAAGCCTTGAATAAAGAAAGAAGAGTCAACCAAAAGAGAAATCACGTTTTTGAAGCAAAAACCTCGAAAAACTAATTACCAATCTTTAATTTCAGCATATTGAGCCCTTTAAATAGGCTTTACAATGAGTAAAATTGATAAGGTTAGGGAAAACTAATCCTAATTAAACTAGAAATAGAATAAAGTTAAGAACAACCGATTGTAACTAAAATAGGAAAAGTAATTCTAGTAGGAACATACCAACTAACAATCCTACTTTGACTAGAACTACAAATATAATCCTACTAAAAAAGGGAATAAGAAATCCTAATCTTATGGAAAAGAAATCATAGGATTCTTGGACACCTTGAATTTCTTGGATTCTAGGCCTTCTTGATCTTGCATAAGCTATTGTACCGGAGGAGAGACAATACAACTACAACTAGAGCGACAGCGACAGGGAACATTGCAGAGCTGCTGAAGAGACATATTGACCAAATTGATTTTGTTGCCACTACGTGTGAAAAGGGGAGAGCAAGGAGTTGATGGAAAACAACCAAAAGAGCAAGAGAAGATCAGGAGTAACTGTAAGTATAGGATCTTATCATGCAATAGACAAGTTTGTTCATGAAGGAAAAGCTATGCATATTGATAGCACAGAAACTAAAGACTGCTTCTAACATGTTGTTATTAATTGGAGAAAAATACATAATGTTACATAATTATGTGTAAATAGTCCTAGTCCCATATGTGGTAGGAGTAGAATATATCCTAGTCTCATATATAGTAGGAGTAGAATATGTATTTTAGATAAGGTTTACGGTATCATTGTTAATAAAATAGATTTTTCTCTCATGCATTCTAACATGGTATCAGAGCTTCAGTGAGAAAAATATTGTTGTGCGTCATTCCAACAACATCCGGGAAGAAAGATCTCGTTGCCGTGCAATTTTACGACAACTTTGTCTTGTTCCTGGAGTCCATCACCCCTACAATGGTACGGTGCTTACCAGTACCACTATCGAAACCCTTTTGCGACCAAACCCCAGACATTCCAGTCCCATCGGAACAGAAAAGTCAGTCATTGTGCGTCTTTTCGATTGACGACACAAGATTGATTTACGGTATCTCCTCATCGATAAGTGTTGTGCGAAAACCAACACTATGATCTTGTTCGGAAACAGTCAATCACTCCGGTAGAAAGTCCCTTACGCATTCTGGCGAGGTACAGTAAATTTTTCGGCACATGTGAGCCATTCATGCCACTTTTTGACAAAAATTCTTCAGGACAACTTACTCGACAACTTACTCACCCGGTGATCCCGAGCCTACCCCATATAAATTACATCAAATTCTGACAACTTTCTTTTTTTCCGACGTGAATATTAATTTCCTGGCATGAATAGTAGTTTCAAGAAAAGTTTCTCTATTTCTGGTGTTGTTTTAGAACCTATTTTGTAGTGTGAAATTTGGCTTAGTCTTACTATTTTCAAATTTTTCCGGCGACCTTTCGGCCAACTTCTGTTTATCAACAACCACATGGTTTTGTTTCTAGGGGGGAGTCAATGGCTTTGTATGTCGAATTATCGGTTTGCATATATGTTCACGAAGTCTCTCACTGGTCCTCTTATTAGTTACATATGTAACAAGCTAGGTACATATAATTTGTATGCACCGCCCCGAGGGGGAGTGTTAGATAGTTTTGTGTAAATAGTCTAAGTCCCATATGTAGTAGGAGTAGAAATGCCCTAGTCTCATATGTAGTAGGAGTAGAATATGTCCTGGTGCTATATGTAGTAGAAGTAGATTATGTATTATATATAGGGCTCATTGTATCATTGTTAATAAAATAAATTTTTCTCCCGTGCATTCACACACATTCAAGTACATTAATCTTTGTTCGTATTTGACTTTCAGGGGTCAAACTGCAACTTAATCAAAGTAATTTTTAGGACTAAATATCACAACAACCTAGTAAAAATGTGTTATCAATAGCGAAAAGCGCAAAAAAGCTCTAAGGTCCGTTGGGGCTCTACGCGCGAAGCACAACTAAAGCATAGGCTTTAATGAAAAAATGCGCAACTGAAGAAAAAGTAAAAATATGTATATGTAATCCAAGACTAATAATCATAAGCATGAATAAATAATATATGGACAAAGAAATTGAAAAAAAATTACGATAAAGCGAAATATCAATTGTTTAATGTCCTCTTCCAGGATTACACTCATTGGCAAGGGAAAGTATGACTTAGAGCCTTGATACGACACTAAAGCGCCCACAAAGCGAGGCGAAGCGCTCAACATGTTTTGAGCCTCGCTTCAGGGATTAAGCGCGCTTTAAGCGCGCCTTTGGCAACACCGGTAAAATCCCACTTGGACTAAATATCACAATGTTCTTTAAAAAAGTTAAAATAATAAACTAAATGAAAAGGAACTCCACATAAAAGCTCTAATATTTCCAAAAATGATGCAGATCTATACAAGAAATGCATTTGATAGAGGCACTTTCACATTTGAAAGTGTACATGCACAAAAATTATGGGCAGAAGGAAAGCAAAGTAGAACCAGTCAAGCAATAGCCTTTGGTCCTTGTTAAGTGACCCATCTTGGTTGAGAAATGGACTGTTTGTTTCATAGTATGGTCTTGGGTCATTCTCACCTTATGAGCTAGCTTTTGGTTTTGAGTTAGGAGCAAGGTCCATTAGCTTCACATTCCTAACTGCTTTTTCCCAACATTTATGACTCAACTTATTCAATTCTCATACACCATGAAGCGCATGGGATAAGGGTATCAGGTGAATAAAATGTAACTTCCCAAACAGCAGAGTTTTCAAGTTATCTCTTCAATTAAAGGCTAGCACAAAATAGGTCTCCATAATGACATTATAAGCAGTATGGGAAGTTCTGTATTTTACCACCATCTAGAGCAAAGGTATCTATGGCAACTAAAGGGGGGTTGGCTGTGATTTCCTAAAGGCAATTGCTCAAAATATCAAACTACACTCAGCTAATTTAACATAAGAGAAACGACAGGGTACACATTCTTATATAATCCACAGCAAAATTTGCCTCATTCCATTACAGCCCAATCAGCTGCATAGCATAACAATGAACTAAATGAGGCAGCATAAATAGAGAAGAGACTGGTGGTTACCTTTTCAAATAAACTGCCACAGATATCTGCATGAGCCGCCTCAACTGTTTGCTTGGGAACGCAAAGCATGACCTGCAGGCGTTCCAATGCCTTCATGTCCTCATCACTAAGTTCTCCATCAGCGACAAGCTGCTGAAGCTTTTGCCTATAGATTTCTGAAAATAAAGTAAAGACAAGCTTTTCCAGTGACAGAATACAACAGTTCAAATTATCTTTTCACAATGTTCAAAGGTTTCAGATTAATGAGTCAGGCACATAGTAAAGTTCATGTTGCATATTTCAGAAAAAAAACTTAGTTCGTAAAACGACACATAGGCATTACCTAGATAGCTCAAAGCATTGTCATCGTAAAAATACCTTGACTAAACTGGAGCACAGAATCCAAGATACTATAGATAGGTGGTCAATGTTGTTCACAAGCCAATAGGACAAACATCGAAAATTCCCTAATCCCTCCCTAGGTCTACTTGTTTGGTTGATGCGCCCTTAAGCATTCTCTAATCTTATAAGCCTCATTCTCAACATTTTGCATCCTCACTAGCAACACTCCAAAAACGGAAAACACAACTAACAGAACCAACATTAGGATGTTCAATTAGAAAATGAAATTACTAATGGCCGGTAAGCAAACTCGTGACACTATAAACACCTCTCCTATTCTCAACTCCAGCTTCAGGGCGAAGCTAGTCGCTGGTTTTTCAACTGACATGTCATGCACTATGCAGAAATGGAGACAACTCAAATTTCAAGGAATGCTTCAGGAGGAGGTTTTATAGTACCGAATCAGAAAAGGAAAGTCGACACTCTTGTACTGAAGGGACAGCTCAGTTATATCGTTGCCTCACAGATGAATCAACTGAAACTCAAACCAATAACCTCAACAAGTTCTTGTTAGCACTCCTCGATGTGATTAAAAACTTGACTACTAACAAGAGGCTTCCCTCTCCAGAAAGATTGAAAATGAAAATGTCACTCAATATCCAGTAGAAGATAAGTTACAGTAAAGTCATGGGTTACCTTCATGAATCTGAAGAGCCTTTTGTGGATCAAAACTTAATTCTTCACACAGCATTTGAAGATAGGCTGCTTTGCTCTCAGCAGCTTCTAAATCACCACTGGTAACAGCTTGAGCAAGTCGTTTACGGTATACTTTTGAGGTGACATCCAATGTGATTGTCTCTGCTTCTCGTCTCCCCAAACCAAATATATTTCTAAATTGGTTCAAAGCAGCAAGCTACAAGAAGAAATAACATTGAACGGTTAAAAGGCATACAACTAAATGACAAACAGAAGAAAATCAAATGGCCTAGAGACGATGCACGGAAACTCCTACTCGTTAGGGAGCAGAACCAACTGAACACATTAATTAAACAATGATCCAATGTACTCCAATCTTACAAGCAAATCGGTCTAGAAACTGATTGGTCCCACAACCGTCTCATCAATGAGAAATCTGTTTCCTGAATCAAGCTAAGAGTAATCCTTATGTGATAATGACGAGGAACTTAGACTGATTTGCATCCAACTATCAAAAGAGCCAAAGAAGATACTGATTTGTGTGCAACTTAAAAGAGCCGAAGAAGAACATTGACTGATTTGCATGCAATTATTTTTGACTGATTTGCACGCAATGATTAAACAAACTGTATTATTACATCATTAGATATTGTAGTGATATCAGCCTACACCACAAAGCAAGATTTAACAAGGTTGAATTACTCCAAAATTATTATCTACCCTATTTTATAACCTTATCTACGTTTTTTATAACCTTATGTTTTCATATAAAGGTACTCCAAATATATCAATATATTTGTGGCAGAAACATATTTACCAAGAATGAATTTCAAAAACCATACATGTACTTTTTCATAATTCTAATCTTTTAAAAGATGAATATTCTCAAGGAAAAAAAGAAAAGAAGAAAGAGGGTAAGAAAAGGATCAATGTAGATATAAACAAAAGAAAGGACTCAGCATACTACAGCCTTTTTTAAGTAACCATGGTGGTCGGGCCAGCTTGCACACACCTCGACTAATTTCATGAGATACTTGCTACTTCCCACCACAGGTACCACGTAACTCTGCCCACCAAGGCTGGGACAGATAGGAAGAAATCACCTAGTTTTTTGCCTCCGCTGGATTTGAACCTGAGACCTCATGATTCTCAACCACTTGCTACACTACACCCTTAGATGCACCCAACATACTACAGCTTTTTGTGCTATATTTTTCTCATTGGACATGTTTTTAGGGACATAGCTCACATGTGATGCTGACAACCAAGAGCTCCCTTCTATAATCTGCTCTACCAAAATATGTTAAATCATGTGTACATCACTCTCATCTCGAGAAATACGAGATCTTCTAGAGAAAAGCAATTGACGCCAACAAGCCTAGTTGTGCATGTGTGCAACTTAGCATAATTAGGACAAGAGCCACTATCAAACTAGTCTTTCTTGCTTTCATCTTCATCAGATAACTCGGACCACATTTAGATTAGTGCATGTCACCTTTGCACAAAGGTCATGCTAATCCTCTTGATTGAATAACTTATAAATCTTGGTCCCACCGCCACCAGTTTTCTGCTAATATTTCTACATCATCCATTTTTTGGTTCTAGTTCCATTGTGATAAGTTTAGTAGAACAAAGAGGCAGGAGGACAAGCAAGAGATACGGGATAAGGGAGTAAAAATGGAGGGATATTCTGTCTTCCCATGTCAGCATTTTCAACCACTGGGAAGAATATGTGTCTGCTCCAGTCCAGTAATACCAAACACAAGGGATTGCATAAGCTATCTTCCATAGGAAAGCAAATCAACAAGTATTAATTTTTTAACCTGTACCAGAAGTTTAATATAGTGAAGCTGGATAAAAAGAAATGTGTGTTTTCCTTTAACTTCTTGTCCATTCATACCCAACAGCAGAAGCAGGTGGATAAACCATTTTTCATAGGAAAAGTATATCCATGAATAACCCTCCCCTTTAATCTTTTCAAGCACCTCCCAAGAAACAAATATATGATAAACATAACTTAATCCGACATATGCATGGAGAAAAGAAGAGAGAGTCTCAAACTTTCCAGCCAAATGGTAGGGAAGTAGAAAAGGAAAATTCCAAAAACCCTATAAAGAAAGAATGAAGGAGAGAAAAAATTAGTCACCATACCTTGTCTTCTTCCATCCGACCACTTGACAAAGAATCTGTAATATATGCTCTGTAAAGAAGTTTTAGGTCATCCATCTTTCTATCACCATCATACTCGCCTCCTGAAGGAACAGGAAGGAAAAGAATAAGGAAAAGGGAAAGTTAACTCCAGGTAACAAACTGACACACAAACAACAAACAGCTGAAAGAAAAAAGGTCCGTGAAAGGATTTCACTTGGACTTGAGAGAGACCAGTGACTTTTAAAACAAGTTCTATAAGAGTCAGGCAACGATCACCAACAAACATACCTACTAAGGAAACTGGCCCAACGCCAGGAGCAAAGCGGCTAGCATCAGGATGGTTCTTCAGTGAAATTAGCAAATTATTAAATGACAATATCTTATCAAGCTCCTCGATCACACGTGTGGCTTCCCTGCTGAACGGCCCAATCAATTTATTAAACAAATGATACAAGCAAAGAATATGGAAGATTATGTCGTGCTAGAAATTGCACGAGTTATCCCATTTCTATCACACAGAATTGCCTAGTAAAAGATTTATCCTGTGAAATTCAAGTCGCGGATATGCCTCAAAGTTCCCTTTTTCAGAGGTTAAACACACTTAAGACCTTACGTTGCTCTTGTCCTTGATTTCAAACTGCCAACGGCAACTGATATGCATTCCTCAACAAGCTTTCTTGCATACTCTTTAAACATCTCTTCTGCAAGCTGCAAACACATAAATAGTATGCGCATTTTAATGATGACCGAATACATGGATATAGTAAATTCGATCATGAATATCAAGCAACAAATTCAAAAGAGTCTTTTTTTTTAAGGAGCACAGTATGTTTTACAATGATGTATTTAAGTAGAAATGTGATAAAGTTTTTTAGGCACTACCTCATCCAACAGCCGATATGCAAGCTGTGCTTCTCTCAAACTGACCAGCTGGTTCGCATCAATATCTGGAGAAACAAGTAAAGTAGTTAAATAAACCATGCAAAGCTTCTGAAGTAAAGTGGAGTAATTAAATCATGAAAAAACAACTAAGAGAACTTCATCCCAACACCACCATAACTTAGAATTGCAAGGTCCGTTAGCTACTAGGAGTTAAATTTGTGTAATTAATGAAAGAATTAGCATTTGCAATATAAGGCTGGTAAAAACCATACAAAGACAGATACTACCCTAGAGAATAAAGATACATCCAGATTCAAGAGCTATTGCCAGAACACCCTCAAAACCCATAAACCAATAAGATATACCACTAGACATAGAGAAATTTGAAGTGACAGAAAGACTTCAAGAGAAAAGAATCTCTACTCGGTGCACGAGTGGAACCTACCAAACCCATGCAGCACAAGGAGCCTCATGTAACAATTCATCTTATTCAGGATTAAGCACCATATACCACAAAAGAGACAAACTTAAGAACATAAGCTGATTTGCTAAAATTACCACAATAGAGAGAAAATTTTAAGAATAGAAATAGAAAATCCCAAGCAAAAAAGCAAGTAGTTTCAATGTTTTTGGAAAAGCATTAGTTTCATTCAGCGATACAAAAGAAAACATGTGAAGAGATCTGCTCTGAATGGCTCATACATTAGAGAAAAGCAAAAAGTGCCTTCTAAGGCATCAGTAGACCAAATTTACCTCGGCCAACAGACTTAAGCTTGGAGGCATATAATCGTTGTGCATTGTCCCTGACAGCAACCTCAACCTAATGACAAATATGTTAAAACAGGTGAAATGAAGTAGAGAGTCAGACAACTTTTTCTTTTTCTTTTTTTTTCTGAGAAATGGCAAGGTAGTAGGGAGCCAGATAACTTAGGAATCTAATAAATAAATGAAGGGGATACAGAAAAGGAGGAATGACAGCAACTTCAATCAGAAGACAGAAATGTTAAAGCCACAAGCGGGGCATGTCACTGCACAATCGAACAATTCCAGAAAGAAGGGGAGAGAGAAGGGGCCAACGGAGATGCATCGAACTATCCACTACCTGGGAATCAGTAACCTTGAAAACACGTTTCCAAGGTAAAAGGAATGCAGATGCTTCTCCAAATACGAGAGTTGAGACGTATATCAACTTCTGAAATGCCTGCACTGGAGAAGTCAGAAACGGTCAAGTTCCATTTATTGTTCTTTGATAACTAAAGGCGGTACAGTAGCCATAAAGTGGAAATTAAAGCTATTGAAGAGATGACCCACCCGACGCTGTTCTATATCTCCATCACGATCTCCCGTTTCAAGTCGTTGCCTGAATATTCGCCTACCAATCTGAGAAACCAACATGTATAAGTTTCTTAACACTTGACGAATTATTTATTAAAGCAAATGTAGCTCATCAACGTAACATTCTAACTTTGCAAGCCCACCACGGCAAGAAGTATTGTAAATGCTGAGGTACAGAATCAAATAAATACTTCAAGTTACCTCCATATGCATATCTGCTGCATCTGGATCATCAATTCCCAATGCATTTTTAAATTTGATTATGGTATCAACTTCATCGCCTCTAAGTTCTTCAGTCCCAGTAGGAAGGACAGCAGATACATATCTGAACATAAATCAAATTTGATGCATAAGAAAGCGCAGATAAGCTAAAAATGTTTAAACTGATAAGTTCGACGCGCCCTGTCACTGGTAAATAAAAAGGACATTTAAAATTCAAAATAATCATTTGAAATGAATAAGCAAAAATCTCTGCTTGATTCCTTTTACGTGTCTGAAACAAGTATCACGCCATGTTAGTTTTTTCTTTTTTTTGATAAGGTGTATCACGCCATGTTAGTTATAGCATTCAAATGTAATTGGGTCAATATGCCAAGACAAGGATAGCAATTTTGATGCTTCCTGGGTCATAAGGAACTGACATCGTATAGAAAAGCATGTGCAAGAAGTTGTAACTGCAGGAAGGTGACAAATATTTTCTTTTTCTTTTAATCTGCAAAAGTTGACACAACTTAAAACATTTCGGGGATCTTAATCAAGGAAAAAACATCTCAGAAAGGAAGCAAGATCAATATGTTTGGACGTAGCAAGCAACCAATTAACTACAAACCCCATACTTTGCCCTACAAAGTGCTTAATAGGGTAAAACTCTGCTACTTTTATTTCCAGGCAAGCAACTCATATAAAGAAAATTTTGTCATACGACAATTGTGGAAAAAGAAAAGAAATAAAGAGCACAAAAGAAACCGAAAACGAAAAAGGAGAGAGATGTGATAATACATTGAAGAGGTTTTGTCTCAGTTTTATGTAAAAAGAAATACCTGCAACTTTCACTTACTCAATTTTATATTTTTAGATATACATGCAGCTTTCATGTCAACCAGGGTGTTCGTAACAAGTTAGTACTTCAGTGCAGACAATTTATCACTCACCGGCAATATATATCACGTAGCTCCGCATTGAATGCCTCATTCTGTTTGCTGACGCCATACCTAAACATTAAAAAGAAGAAAAGGGGTAAAGAAACGAGGTGACAAAACATCGATAAACGAAACTAGAAAAGTTAGAGAACTATGATAAAACTTGTGTGTGAAAGCTCATAAAGTAGCCAACATGGAATTTGATAAATAAGTTCTAGAAGAAAAAGCTAAAATGATTTCCCCAGTCCAATTTATCTATCATCTAAACAATAGCTTACCCTTTCAATCAATTCTTATCTTACCCAACTGAAATACACACACACACATGTGTGTGTGTGGGGTAGTAGCATGTTTGGGACACATAATAGTTTGTAATCCAGCCACAGCACCGGTCAATTGTCTGAAATAACTAATTGCTACTAAAAGGTCATTAAGCCAGAAATAAAATGATAATCAGGCTACTTAGCTGAGCACAAAGATAATCAATCAATTTAAAGCAAATGGTCCAAGCATCCGGTTTTTTTCCCTGAGAATTGCACTATCCAATCAACCCGCTATCGAATAAACTTAGGCACACCCGTTGTTTGCACCAACTCATGTTAATTTAACTTTAAGTGGGGCATTAGTTACAAGTCAAAGAAATATCACATATTAATAAATGAATAAATCAAATGGGTATAGTGGACAAACTTATTAGCAATTGCATCAATATCTTCCTTGTTCAAGGCAGCAGGGTCCTCAAAATCAGCCACATAGTTATGCAAATTAATAGCCGCGACTTCAGGAACACAAGAATTCAATGCATAAGCGGCGCCGGCACCAGCAGCACCAAGAGCAATAGCACCACCCACCCCAGCATTGCGGGAGCCACCAAAACGAACCCCAAGCCCGTAGCCAGCAGCCACAGCGCCAGCAAATACTAAAGCCGAGCTGGCTATTCTTATGGGCGGTGACATGGCATCCACGAGGGATTGAATAGTAGAAAGTTCTTTCTTACCTCCAAAGACATCAGGCTTGACCGAAATAGAAGACGAAGGGGTTTTGTCAGAAGCAGATGAACGGACAGTAGATAAACCGTAATTGTAGCGAAAATGGCGGCGTTTGTGGGAGATTTTATGGGTAAAACGGAGAGGAGTAGGGTTGAGAAAAGGAGATAAGAAAGTAGTTGTGGCGGGGTTTACAGAAGGTTGGTTGGTAGTGAGGAGAAGTGAGGGGTTCATATTCCTATCTCGTCTCCTCTCTTTGTTGGACAATTTCTTTGAGAGAGAAGACTGAAGAGAGGAGAAGATGATGTTGTTGTAGGGTTTAACGGAGTCGAGAGAGAACAGTGAATGGGTTTGGAAGAAAAGGATAGAGGCTTAAGCAAGTGGGCGGAGAAGAAGATAGGTACAACTTCCTAAATTGCAGTTTCGATCCCTTGGGTTTACTCTTTAGTCCTGTCAGATACCCGGTTTGAATCTAAAGAAACTACTAAACTATTTGAAATATGAGTCACTTTTATTCTTTATTAAATTTTATTTAATAGCAATTGTACCCCTACATCTACCCTTTATTATTACTAATATAATATAAAATAGACCTCCAGAAAGATGCCACGCCTATTTAAATATATTATAAGTGTGTCTGATGTGTCATCTCGCATAAATTATTTTTACGTAAAAGGTTCAAAAATATCAATGAACTATAATTTTTGGATTAAAAATACCCTTTTTCTATCTATTGGATAAAAGAAAAATCATAATATTTTTTTTGTGTATTAAAACTGCCCTTCAACTTAACAGAGCTGATGTGGGTCTTCAAGTGAGTTACGTGGCACAGTGTTATTGGTCCAGCTGAATTAACTAACCCATCTTATAGTTCGACCCATAATATAATACCCGGTCCAAAAAAATATCCGAATACATATTAAACCAAAACTCACCCAGATTCTCATTCACCTTCGTGCTGCTAGGGCTCCAAATTTCCTGCCTTTTTATTCCCCTTCTTTCTTTCTTCCTCTTCAATATTCTAGTGTGAATGTGCCAACAGATTTGCCATATTCTCCAACAAAACTTACTTGGAAAGGAAAGGAAGCAATGACATCTTCGCAATTGGAAACTTTAAAGGGAAAAAAAATTCAGAAACAGAAGGCTCGTGGGGGCAAGGGGAAATAATTCAAATTAGTTATTTTTAGTCTTTGTGCAATGTTATTAGACATTGGTTGTCACTGTATGTTCTATTATTTTGTGGTATGAATGGGAGGTTATTAGACAAGTAAATATTGTGTTAGTGGCAGATTTTTGGTGATATTTACTTGTCTAATATCAATTTATAGGTTTGTCACAATGACTAGAAATTATCTATTGGCTTATGTTAATAGCTTTTGTTGGTTATGTGATAGTTTACTTGGCAATGTTAGTTACATGATGTTATTGGTAATGTTTCATTTAATGTGGTAGTGATTTTGGTTCTTTAACTTAGGTAAATGTTTGATTTTTGTTCTTCGGAATTGGTTAATATAAATCAATTTTAGACAAAAGACAACAACCTTTTTATGATGTTAAAATGCAGATTTTAAAACTAAACACTGCAGTTTTTTGTAGCGTTAAAATCTGCTTTTTAACACACAAATTTCAGCTTGATAAAATGCATATTTTAGGCCAAAACACAACAACTCTTAATGGTGTTAAAAGCAAAAAAAAACACCATTTTCTAATGTGTTAAAATGCAGTAATTCAATTATGCTAAAATGCAGAATTTTATCCCAAAAAAATAACAACTATCCTCTTGCTAAAAAAACTGCATTTGCGTAGGGTACAACATTACATCAGGCCAAAAGGACTTTCATTTAAACACCAATCTATATCATTACAAGCAGAAAAATCTGCATTTTAACACCAGAATAACAACATAGGACTACCAAAACTGGAGTATTACATAGTAGATTTGTACTGCATTTAAAAACCAAAATAACTTCAAAATTATACTAGATAACGATGCATTACATAGCTTCATTCCTAACATAAAACTTACTAGACTACATATTCATAGCCGCTACAAAGCCAAAGAAAATAGCCCAAAACACTAAAAGAAAAAATTTTAAGTTTTTCCACTTTAGTCTCCACCTTCGATGATTTCAGCAAATCTGCCAAGTTAATATCCTCCATTTCAGCAACCTATCTTCCTTAAATTATTCTTTCCCTTACAAACAAATAACAAATTAAAATATAAAGAATAAATGGAAGAAAGATGAGGGAATATTGAAGAGTGGAGAAAGAAAGAAGAGGAATAAAAAGGCAGGAACTTTGGAGCCCTAGCTGCACGAAGGTGAATGAGTAATCTGGGTGAGTTTTGGTTTAATATGTATTCGGGTATTATATTATGGGTCGAACAATAAGATGGGTTAAGTTAATCCAGTTGGACCAATAATATTGTGCCACGTAACTCACTTGAAGACCCACATCAGCTCTGTTAAGTCGAAGGGCAGTTTTAATACGCAGAAAAAATATTGTGGATTTTTTTAACCCAATAGATAGAAGAAGGGTATTTTTAATCCAAAAATCATAGTTCATGAGTATTTTTGAACCTTTTTCGTTTTTTTTTTAAAAAAGTGTGCTAAAATTAGATTACTAATTACGAATATAGCAAATTAGATAATATATTTCCTTTAAAAGTTATTATAAAAAATGAAATATAACGGACAATAAAACTTGTTTATACTCCCGATAGATGTGCTTTTTAAAACATAAATAGGTTTGATAATTTATACTATTCAACTTGAGAAATTCAAATATGCAACTGATTTCAAGTTAAATTTCACCTTTAAAAGTGTAAGTATAACTTAGCTTAGTTACCAAGCAAAAGATCGACAAACATTATATTACTTTAAGGTTTTATACTTTACTCACTACACCGATTACTATCAATTGTAACTTAATTCGCTATTTGCTAGTTGATAAACAAAATGGTGAAGAAGAAGAAGAAGAAGAAGAAGAAGAATAGCATGGAAACATCGAATTACCTCTTTTGTTGTATAACTTACGTTTTTAGCATAAATTTTTTGTAATCACGTCTAATAATTAAAATTTTAAAAGGAAAAAAGTCTTTTAAACTCCAAGAATATTACCTTAAATCATGATTTTTAGCATAACAATATTCTAACATGAGTCGACACCAAGAAAAGTATGACTCAAAATTCAACTTCATCTATTATGCTCAAACCCAACTCACTGTTGTCTCTTTTACTATAAAACTTTCAACATTTTATCTAGTGAAATGTTTATTTTAGACTTTGATTTGATTTTAAATAATAAGACAAAATCCATAATCTAACCTAGTATTATGAATTAATTTTATCTTTTAACGTGTAAAGTTCTTAAATACTAAATAGTACATGCAAGTCATCATGTGATAATGAATATTATATTTTTGCCTTAAGCATGTTGAGATGTTGAGAAATAAAAACTCGACTATATTATTGATTTCTCGAATTTCTTGATAGACCTAAAATCTCCTCAATAGATTTATAAGATAGATTTATTATGTCCTGCAAAAAAATAAATAAGGAGAACAGTAAGTGAATTGAAAATTAGATCGCTTTCACCACCACAATGAAAGAGTACAAAGCATCAATAATTATATATATATATATATATATATATATATATATATATATATATATATATATATATNGCAATACACTGCCTTATTTTAGCTTTCAATGTCTCGTTACTCTGTTCATATATTAGTGAAATCTTCACTTGGTCGAGGGTGACCTAACTCGAGGGCCAAGGCTATATATTAAATTATTTATATTTTTCAATTTGTGCCAAGTTATATCACGTATAAATTCAATTGTTATTCATTTTTAGGGTAAACAATATATATATATATATATATATATATATTGTTTACCCTAAAAATGAATAACAATTGAATTTATACGTGATATAACTTGGCACAAATTGAAAAATATAAATAATTTAATATATAGCCTTGGCCCTCGAGTTAGGTCACCCTCGACCAAGTGAAGATTTCACTAATATATGAACAGAGTAACGAGACATTGAAAGCTAAAATAAGGCAGTGTATTGCTTTGTTTTGCTAAATGTCATGTGTCTTACAAATGAACAGACCTCCTTTATATAGTAGGGAAGTCCTACTCTCGATACAATCCTAAATACAGTAAGAAATCTCATGATTGGCTAATTAATCGGCCTCTTCTTGATACGTGCCGGGATTTCTGCCGTGATCCTCGCTCGATTACGTATATTCCGGCTTGTTATTTGACTCGGTAAACTTCTCTCGGCCTTGCTCGATCCCTATCTTGCTCAGTCTCGATCTCGGCCAATCTCAGTCTTGGTTGGTCTCTGGGTCATGAGCTCGGCAATTTAACTTCACACTATGGCTTGGTATAACACGAGGTTGAACTTTGGCCTATCATGCTTCAATCTCGATTATTCATACGAAGGGCAAACCCCGTTTTGACCGTATACATATAGTACGCTCGTTTCTCGGAAATAAATTAACAGAAAACGATATGAATTTCCAAGTTCCGTCTCGATGGGTAATGACGTAAGCTATGAACCCGACTATGACATAAGCAAGGAGTATCACAACGTCCCGTCGATCCAGTTACCAAGCCATTAAATGATTTTCAGTCGCTAGTCGGCCACTACCGTTTCTGAACTGTCACCAGCAACCTATAAGTACCCTAGCTTTTTCTCGTTCAATTTTTTACGTTCAAATTTCTTCCTACTCTTGCCTTTTCTTCAAAAATCCCTTTGCTTTACAACTTTCACACCCAAATTTGTTGAACTCTAATCAAACCGCTTACTATCCTAATTCCCTTTTCTCTTGTTCATCAATGGTGAAAACTTTCAAAACCGTGTCGGCAAAAAGGAGGTCTCTTCATCATGATATGTCGGTAGTGAGGGTGCGGCGAAGCCCCACCCTCATGAATTTGTTTTGGCAGGGTGCCCAATTGTCACTGATTTTAAGGTCGAGAAGACCTCCTCGGTACCAGGCCAATGCGAGTCGGTCTCAAGGTACATATGTACAATCACCGAAGACATCCTCAACAAAGTTAAAGAGGAATGCAACTGGGACAAAAAGCATGTGGTAGTTCCTTCGCCCAAGGAATCGATTACTACCCACGTGGAGGGGTTTCTAAGTATTTACACTTACCCCTTCACGTTGGGTCCGTTAGACCCTGTCATCGTCGCCTTCTCTAAGAGGTACAATGTGACCCTCGGCCAGATCCATCCTTCTTTCTAGAGAATAGTCATTCTCCTCCGATTCTTTGTAAGCAAAATCGAGGGATGTCCTTTCACCCTTGATCACCTTATGCACATATACAATCCCTGACTCTATTGAGGAGGGATGATCAAGCTTGCTTGCCTGGCTAGTAGGGCCCCGTTCTCTAGTATAGAAGAGTCTCGATACCGACACTGGATGGGCCGATTTGTCCGAATAAGGACTTCGGACCTGATCGATGTTGAAGACATGTCGTTCCCTGAGAAATGGAACATGAATCATGAGTATATTTCACCTTGAATGTTCAATTTTGCTATTTTACTTCTTATCTTCTTTCCTCATCTACGTCTTTGGTGTTGCAACTATGGCCCAGATGCCGGACCCAATTCCAGAACTCAAGCATGGGTCGAGGGCCTAGTGTCACAGAGACCCTACTCCGAGCGTTCTTGGATGGAGTTGTCGAAGGGTCTATGGGAGGCCCGCAACCATTGTAAGTTTCTCCCTTAGAACGGTTATCGTTTGGGCTTCTTATCGAGCTTACTCATCATTTTTCCTTTGTAGGCCTCGGGAAAGATGTTGCAATGAGGGTCTCATTTGGTGACGAAGAAGTCCTTCCCTAACCACCTGCTCCAAATCAGGCCAAAGAGAAGAAGACGAAAGGGGCTCCGAGTTCCCCGGGCTCGAAAAAGAGGAAGAGACCGAGGAAGCAGTTGGCGCACAAGCCCAAAAAAGCTAGGGCCCGAGAACTCTCACCGGGCTCGCTCAATCGGTTGAGGGTCGAGTCCGAAGAGTAAGAAGAAAAATCTGAGTTGCTGGCCCGAGTGAGACGCCACTATGAGATACCTCGAACTATGGAGGCCATAGAAGAAGCAGTGGCCGAAGTCCACGAGGGGGTCGAGAGAGAAACCGGGGGCGACGCTTCTTGAGTTTTGGAAGATATCCCGAGGGATAATATCAGAGTGATCAACATTTTCGGCTCCCCTCAAATTTCTGATGATATGATTCGTGAGGTTGACATGTTAGAGAGACGTTTTGACGAGGGGCCTCAGGGGTGGCTGGCATTCATGGCTTATTAGATGGACTTGAGACACCGACTTCGGAAGATGTCGCCAGACTCGGCGACTTGACATGTTTGGTGACGGAGGAAGATCAAGCCGTGATGAATGCAGTGGAGGTGCCTTGCCTGTTTAACGAGGCCCAACATGCCTTGAACCTGGTAAGTTTGAGGGTCACTTCTCTATTTATTTTAAACTTGAAGTCGTGAATCGTTCTAACATCTTTCTCTATGCTTGTAGGATTCAGTCTTTCATCACGAAGCTTTCTTCTGGATCTGGAGGAGCACGAGGCTGAGGTCGGAGCACTCACCGAGAAGGGGGATCCTTACAAGCTTTTGAGTGAGAAGCTTCGAGTCGATTTAAAAGCAGCTCAAAGTAAGCATGTCGAGATGGCCGTGTAGGTATTTCTAGTGCTTTATGATAGTGAAGATGAATTGGAGATAGTAACTAACGATCTGATTTTATAGGTCTGGCAGAGGCTCGAACAGATCGGGCGGCTCGAGACGCAGGTAGATGCGATATAGGCCGAGGCTAAAGAATTTAAACGGAACATGGACATCTTAGACTCAAAAAAGAAAACCGTCTAAGTACAATAGAGTTGGCCGAGACCCAGCTCCTAGCTGCAAAAGAGAAGGCCTCGGTGCAGGTCGAAAAGATCAAGGAGCTTCAATCCTAACTGGACTTGGTTGTTTATGATAAGGCAAGCTTGGACAACCAAGTCGAAGTGGCAAGATCTGAGGTGGTCGTGGCCAACACCAAAGCTGATACTAAAATGGCCCAGTTTAAGGTCGATGTCGAGGCCATCTAGGACAAGGCCAAGATCATGGTGGATCATGCAAAATGGCAAGCTTGAAGGGAAGTCCTCGAGGGAGTTCATGCCCAGGGCTTCAATATTATAGTCGAAATCGAAAATGCAAAAGCAGAGGAAGCTAGGGCCCAGAAGCTGGCCTTCCCTAAGGAAGATTTTGAGAGCTTAAGTGAATCCAAAGACGGGGAAGATCCCGGGGATGGATATGCAACCTACGATGAAGACCAAGCCACTTAGGACTTTATATTTTTTGTTCTTCTTTTGCATTTTTTCTGAGGCCGTTTTGGCCGTTGTTAATTTTGCATTAGGTCGATTTGGCCTTTGTAAAAAATTATTGTATATAAATATAAGGCTTTTCTTTCCCTTTCGGATCTCAAATTTTTCCTTTGCTTTATTATTTGTATTCACAAAGTTTGAAATGCCTTAGCATGAAACAATAAGGTTGTGTTCGAGGGTTCGAACATACCTTGCTTTTCTGGGTTAAGGCGTTATTAGGGTTCGATGTTACCGAAGTGTTTTCCCCGAAAATATCTTAAGTTTGAGACTTTGCCCTCGCCTTTAGAACCGGTTGTGAAAGAATTTTTCCTTTTTCGAAGGCCTATTTTTGTTACGGATTTCTGACGTCTTCGAGTCGTGTTAAATTGGTCGTAGCCTTTTAGTTCGGGAGCTACCATTGAGCTTGTTTTCGCATTTTATCCGGGCTTTCCCGATATAATAGTCCCCGAGTTGGGTAGTCGTTGCCTTTAGAAAACAGGGAGTTTCCTATTAGGTCTTTTGGCCCCAAGACCCGATGACTTAGGCTGTTTGAGTTGGACGGAAGTCCACGAGTGAGGGAGTGGTCATTCATATCCAGTCAAGTATCGCCCTTGGTCTCACGACCCAAAATCGGTCCAGGTCGTGATGGCGCCTAACGGCGAGGTTAGGCAAGCCAACGAACAATAATAACAATAAAAATGCAGATTACAATAACAATATGGGGTAAGGCCGTAGAAATAAGCTGAGCAACAGCTAGGCCCAATATATACAACCCCAAATTTACCAACATAACTACAACAAGTGTGTGCCAG
>ML243261.1:0-68377 GCA_005239495.1 Nicotiana undulata
TGTGTGCAAACCCACAAATCAATACTTGTTCTTCTCTACTAAAAATATATTTACAAGGCTGAAGAAATGTCCAAAAATCGATCTCTAATAGATACTAAGATGTTGCCAAGGTATGCTTTTTATAGAGGGCCAAAAATTCGAGTGAAAAATGGACAAAAACACCCATGTCGGGCTGATATGCGATCGCATTCCTATCGCATAACAGGGATGCGATTCGCATCTTCACTTTCTCCATCGCACATCAAAACCCTAGGTCCCAGAGGTTCGTCGCATTTGAGAGATGCGGTCCGCATTAGTGATGTGCGATCGCATNTACGTATGCGGTCGCATATTTGACCGCATTTCGCTCCTTAAACTTGCCTCAACTCTCTGTTGCGGTATGCGATAACTAGGCTCGAAATGCGATTCGCATGTTGCATATGCGATCGCATTCGGCCATTGTTCCCCTCTTTTCTCTTCTTTACTCTCTTTTGCTCAATTTCACTCAAATTTGGCCTTAATCACTTCATGGCATCATTTTCCTGCAAATAGAGCAATTATACATTGATAATAACCTCAAATACCTATTGAGCAACATAAAATCTACTGAAAAGAGGCCAAAATGAGTGGTAAAATCGCCACTCATCAGCGCTCGACCGGGTAGCCCCAGTCAAGCGGACATGGATTCCTTTTTCCATCCCACGTATTACCCCGAGATTTCCAATGTACATTATTCATTTCTAATTACGAAACATTCTTACAATCTGAAATTAAATCATAGATTTCTGTCATTACCAACATGTGGTACAATACTTACAAAATATTCATAACACACAGTTTTACTTTACGTGGTCTACAAGTTATACTGCCCAAAATACATGTATACATAACCCACATTTCCTGTCTACGGAGCCTCTAAGAGTACGGAGGAGTTATATAATACTTGTCGGTAGCAAGGCTCCTGCTATACCTTACACAAATACCAAAATAAAAATCCGGAAGAAGAGGTGGCATGAACCACACAGGGCCCCAAGAGGAGAGGGGCTCACCGAGACAGCTGATAGGATGTAGAGGAGGCACTATTGTCGGTGGGCTGGAGTACCTGCTATAGAACCATCTACAATCATCACAAGAATGTAGCGCCCCCGGCAAAAGGGGCGTCAGTACATTTGAATTGTACTGGTATGTATGAACAAACTTTACTCTAAGTAAACTCAACAATGCACAGACAACAGACAGACAGAGGGTCACACAGTCACTGCACAAAATATAGAAAGAACACAATGGAAGTTCCACAATTTTCACTTCATCACAATCACAATCGCAATCAGAATTACAATTCCACCCTTGTTCTTTCTCAACATTCCACCCTTATTTATTCTGTTGCGGCGCGCAACCCAATCCCACCTATCAATCACAATCATTGATTATGTTTCTGTTGCGGCGTGCAATTTGATCCCACCGGACATTCACAATCATTTGTTGTGTTTCTGTTACGGTGTGCAACCCGATCCCACCGGACAATCACAATCACACCCTTATCACTTCTCACATATCACCCATATCCCTCCTATTGCGGCGCGCAACCCGATCCCACCAAGCAATCATATCTCATGCCAACAATGACAATTCACAATTAATTCATAGAAAATTTCAGCAATAGGAATATAGCTTCTTTACAACCCATAATACGTATAAAAAGAGAAATCGTGACACAACAAACCTGACCAAATAGGGAATCGTATACGATATCGCCACAGTCGTTTTATTCAATTACATCACACCACAACTCCTTTTCATTACTTGTTACACAGCCTTTAGCATATACATTCATACTCT
This sequence comes from Nicotiana undulata, assembly GCA_005239495.1. Lineage (NCBI taxonomy): Eukaryota > Viridiplantae > Streptophyta > Magnoliopsida > Solanales > Solanaceae > Nicotiana > Nicotiana undulata. The sequence goes on from ML243261.1 coordinate 1,819, forward strand.
TGGGTTCATTATCCTACTAGCATCATTTCACATAGCACGGCAGTGTGGTGATCAACTAAAGACACGCAAGGTATACACTTCACGCTTCAACACAATTCGAACAACCTGTTGCACATATTCACATTAATACACGTACCGTATGCTCAGGCACCACAAAGCGATTTTTACAAAGAATTAAAGTTAGCCATACATACCTGGAGTTGGGTTTCCCTTTTTAATTTCTATCGCAATTCACCGAACCGCCTAGCACCGTCAATCTAGTTCACAATGCGACACATTTACCTTAGAATTAGGAGTCTCAAATTCATTTGAGCATTTTATCAAATACTATGTGATCCCTTAGATTAACTCAACCCTTTTTAGTGAAAGATTACTCTACTTGCTTCCCTTTACTGGGTTATGGAAGATTATTCACATGCATGTTAGGTCTCAACTTTTCATCCTCAAGAACCAACCTATGTGTGTTTTATTCATAGCTAAATTCTGAGAATTTGGGGAAATAGGGTGAAGACTTACCTCTTATGATGAAGAAGATGACGACTACTCGATAAACTTCCAGGCCTGAGTAGAGATGGAGGACCAAGTTGGGGAAGATGAGGACTTCTCTCTCTAGAACCCACCCTCACTTCTCTCTATTTTGATTAGAAACCAGTTAAAATGAAAGGGGGCAGGGGTTAAATGAAACTGGGGTCGGGTATAAAAATTTAGAAAATTAAAAGACTGTGCCGAATATGCGGTCAGGAATGCGATCGCATTCCTGACATGCGGTCTGCATATTGGACCGCAGAATGGCCCCCAGGTGGGCCAAAATTTGAAAACATTCTTCCCTTGTATGCGAACACTATGCGGTCCACATACACGTTATGCGATCGCATTGTGCGTCGCATAACTCCCCTCCCCAAAACTCAAAGGCAATAATGCGACAGCTATGCGGTCCGCACAACCGAAATGCGGTCGCAGATTGGACCGCATAGTTGTCCTTCAGTTGGGCAGTGATCTGCCCGTGTATGCGACCACTATGCGGTCCGCATACACGTTATGCGATTTCATAGTGCATCGCATAACACCCAAATTTCTGGAGAAATTAAGTTCTTTCAAATCTCGGGGTACTTTTACACAATCAAGGTCCGTTTTAAGAATTTCCACAGATATAACAATTCGGGGACTTATTCGGGCATTATTTTACACAAGAAATTTTTACGGGTCTTTACATAGACATTGAGTGATATCAAAGATGGCATAATAACGGAAGAGCGAGATATCCGTGACTGGTCGAGGATCACGGCATAAATATCGGAATGTGCCAAATCAAAAGCGGTTAATTAGCTAATTATGTAATTTTCTTCTTTAATTAGAGTTGTACCATAAATAGAACACCTCTGCTATATAAAAGGGGATTCTAATAATTTGTAAGGCATCACTATTCACAGAGATTAAAGAAACACAATTCTTTCTTTCTCGCTTACATTATTGTTCATCATTTTACTCTATTTTCCTATTGTTCTTGCACTTATCAGTTCGAGAGTACTTCGACTCGAAGGTTGAAGTTTCTGTCTGAACACTAGTTTGCTTTACTTATAATTCAATTCTGTCATTTATCTTCACATTTATCGATTGGTGTTGAGTGAAATCACATATCCTAAAAATTACAATATAATTTTGATTGTTATCCAAATTTTAGGGTAAAGAAGAGGAAAACACAAAGTTTAAGTTAAATGGTTGAATAAAATGTATATATTACTAGTAGCTAGAGATATATATGCAATTCAAGAACCTGGATACCACACCTACCCCACAAAAAAGAAAGGAAAAGATAAAAAAGAGAAGGAATATTAAGAAGAAAACTCTCTTTTTAGTCCTAAAGTTATAGCTTATTCCTATTTTGGTCCCTCTATGTTCATGTTTTACACATTTTGCCTCCAATTCACGGGGAAGAAGTATAATTAGTTATTACTGCTAATAGAGTTAACAAAAATTGAAAAGAAATCTAATGATCTCATAGGTCTTTTTACGCATTAAGCCATTCTAATATATTAGTATAAAATTTTGTGCGTTTCATGATTGCACTCCTGCTCTCCCGGTTATAATTTGCATTTACTATTAGTTTGTAAGGTATTTAATTTTTCGTCCACGAACTTAGAAAAATCTAATAGGAAAATGAGAACATAACCCCCAAAGAAGTAGAGTGTCACTCTTTACCATATATAGAGTTTCTGTTCGAGTTAGCCGACTCATTACTATAGCGTTTGTTTGGATTAGTCGATTAAAAGTAGATGAAGAACATCAAATAAGGAACAACAATTTTAAGTGGTTACCGTCCGAGATTTATTTGTACTGCTTTGCCAAAAAGTAGAATAATTTTGAAGTATAGCTTCACAATCAGACAGTATTCTTGAAATAAGATAAAATCAGTACATTCAACAAAATCTTAAAGAATGATGTATAGCTAAATACAAGTACAACCCTTGTCATGTTGAAATGAGAAAGAGGTAAATGATCCGACTCTTAGTACAATTGGAAATAAGAAGATTGAATAAAAAAGAAATTATTACTTTTTTTGTCATAATTTTTTGAAATATGACAAAAAATAATAAATTAAGAAAAAAAGTAAAACACTATCATGGGGATGAGCATTTTGGTAGATCTGGTGGAGGTGGAGGTAGCCTAGTTGATGGTGTTGGCCCATTCTCAACAACAAATGCTGTTGCTAAACCCCAAGGCAAATGCACATCCAAATGACAATGCATCAACCAAACACCTGTTAATAGCCAAATAAGAAGTTAAAAATAGTCAATCTTCACCAAAATGACTCTTATTATTTATCCCTTTATAAATTTCAATTAATTCTTATTATGTTAGTTCGTATCTAATGTTTACAATCAAAGAAAAATTTAATACTCCCTCTGCGGCAATGTATGTGGCACCACTTGAGTTATTTCTAAAAGCAAAGTGGGAGATGGTGGCACGTTGTTGATAATTACATTGTCCCTTTTGCAAAGGGAAATAAGTAAATGTTGAAGTGTATATTTTACCTGGATTGTTAGCTCGGAATCTTACAACAGCCCATCCTCCAACGGGGACAGCTATAGTGTTGCGCTCTTGTGGATTAAAAAGGTTAAATTTCTTTCGGTCAATTGTAGGGTTGTAGTTGCCAAAGCCTTGAGCCAAGACATGAAAATTGAATCCATGCAAGTGAATTGGATGGTTTTCTACACCAATCAAAGCAGTATTTTGCATTACAATCTCAACTGTGGCATTGAACTTTAGTTTCTTCACCTTTGTGGACTTTGTAGTCATTATAATAGCAGGATTGAAGCTATTATTTGGATTTGTATAATCAAACTTCAATGGTGGTTGGTCTGGAAAATCAGTAGTATAAATTCCATTCACATTGTTGAAAAATGCTTCTAACATTGACATCTTAGTAGGGAATTGGAAAGATGCATTGTTCATGCTTGCAGCTAATCGTTGCCCATTTGGGCCAGCGCATGTTGCATTTCCTGCTTTTCCACAAGCAACTAGGCCCAACCCAATAGTGATAAACATTCGCTCGTCTACTTGGCGAGGGGGAGGAACCCAAAATGGCCCACTTACGAGCCCAGTCAGATTGGTGAAGAATTTATGGGCTGTTGGTGTGTCGTTGAAGGCTGGCAAGATTGGCATTTTTGGAGGTGATGATGGTTTTGCACCTTCATACAAAAAAAAAAAAAATATATCTTAATAAAACAACTCTAAGCTGACAAAATTTATTTATTTACCGATGGTTTAGAAAATATTTATAAAATTTGGTCAATTAGAAGATAATTATAGGCAAATTTCTATACTCCCTCCGGTCCAAAATAAGTGATTTTCTAGCCTTTTTTTTTTGTGGTCCAAGATAAGTAATTTTTTCAGATTTCAAGAAGAATTAATTATTTTTTCCCAACATTGTCCTTTGAGTAAAATAGTGTTGGAATATGTGTTAGGAGTGTTGATGTGAGATAGTAAAGGTTAAGATGATCAATTTCATTGCTAATTAATGCTAAAAGATGATTTCTTAATCTGTGTGAAAATATCCAAAAAATCACTTATTTTGGACCGGAAGGAGTAATACTTGAAAAATGACACTAGGTAGCCACTCTAATGGGATGCTATTGCCAATATGTCCTGAATTTCAGTTTTTCGGTTCAATTTTCAAGACATATGTGTCCTGAATTTCAGTTTTCCAATTCAAATTTTCAAGAAATTTGTGTCCTGAATTGTCCTGAAATTAAAAGTCTTATTTCAATTTTTCATGACATAATAAGTACGGGTTAATCCTAAATAGTCCTAAGAATGGCTATTTGCATACTTCTCCCAATTACATGCTATAACATGTTAAATCACGTTAAAAGATGACTAGATCAATACCTTCATAGACAATGATTCCGGTGGTAGTAGTGTTGTCGAATGGTACCCCGACGACGCTAACATAGGGATTTGCAGCCATGTAGTAGGATGCAGGTGGTTGGTTGGCAGTTAGGAGGACATCAGTCGTTTGGCCAGGTGCAACAACAACTACATCAGTGATATATGGGTTGGTATAAGCAGCATCTACCGCCACAACTTTCATCTTATGATTGGCAATCTTGAAAAAGAGCTGGTTATTGAGTGCAGCATTGATGATGCGAAGGAGATATGTTTTTCCTTTTTTCACTATTAACTTATATGTTTCTAATAATGGAAATAAAAAACAAAACCCAAGTTAGCCACATTGGAAAAACAAAATACTAACAAGATTATGAAATATTCATTCATGGTACGTATACGTATATATATATATCTTACTATTAGAAGAGCAAGGGTAAAGATCGCCTGGCTGGCCATTAATGGTGTAAGCATCTGAGTTGTTAGGTGCAGCTCCAGTAGCTAGCCCTTCATTCTCCACATCCACAACATTGGCATTCCACCATTCTCCTACAACCACATTTTTAACACAGTAATTTTTATGAGGAGATAATTTATAGGATCTGATTCAATCAAGTAACATATATAAAATAAAGGCAAAATGCATAGCTGGGCCCTTAAACTTGGCTTTTTTTGTCACCTGGACACCTAAACATAAGGTTGTTCCTATCAGGCACTCTAACTAAACCCCATATGTGCCAATTAAACACTGTCAAGGGAAAAGCCGCGTAAACATGAGAAAAACTTGTTGATTTATTATTATTATTATTATTATTATTATTATTATTATTATTATTATTATTATTATTATTATTATTATTATTATTATTATTATTATTATATACTCTATATATTATGATTATTTTATATATTTTAATATATTATTCCTATTAAAGCTTTAACTTTTTCCCGTTCTTCTATTTCTCTTCTTCTTCTTCCCCTTAGACGGAACCTGTCGATTTTTTCTCTTTTGAAGCTCTCTTGAATTGGGTCTCATATTCTTCACATCTTGAAATTTTTATAGCAGCTCCTTTGAAGGTCACTCATTGACGTGGGTATTAGCTTCTCCACTCACTCATAATGTCGAACAAATCGAAATCACCTTCTTTAAGAGAAATTTCTTGTTATTGTGGATTGCTGCCAAATTATTATTTCATGGACTCCTTAAACCTAGATCTTCATTTTTTTTCTTAGCAAAATCGAAGACAAAGTTGCTTGCAGTTTTTCAGGTGGTATGACAATGAAATTCTTAAGAAACCTAAGAGGGTAATTTCTAGTTTATTGAGCAGAGTAAAAAAGTTTGAAGAAGAGAGGGATCAGGTTGGGATAATCTGGTTTTCCATTTTATGAAATGAGTTTCAATTTGTTTTGGGGGTGAAATTTATTAAATGAAAGGTTTTAATTATGTCGAACAATTTGTTGTTAAATTTAGGGTGTTAAGAGGCAATTGTAATGCACGCACTTAATTTTTTTAAAAGTATTTGGCGCACAAACTGGATAGTGTTTATTTGGCACAAATGGGGTTTAGTTGGAGTGCCTGATAGGAACAACCCTATATTTAGGTGTCCAAATGACAAAAAAAACCAAGTTAAAGGCTCACTTATGTATTTTGCCTAAAATAAATTAACTTTTACGATGTAAAATTGGTTTCAAATGCCCGTGCCTATAACTTAAACCTGACATTATATAAGCTACTAATGTTTAAAACAATGAGAGTAAAAAAAGGGTTTAAGTACCTAAGAGGATGGGGACTTCTCTGTAAGGTTTAGGGAAAGGAAAAGAGCGACCATATTTGGGGCGAATTATGAGGGCGCCATGAACCGTGGCTCGTAGCCATGACACGTGTGCGTGCCACCACAGAGTTCCTTCCTGTCCCGTTAGGTTAAACCTGTACGTGTAGCTTTTCCCGGGTCGGATCGCGCACTGGGTCGCAAACTCGGGTCCATCTGCCCACCCACTCAATAGCTGGAAAACTCCATGCCTACATACGTATAACATACATAAATAAAACAGCAGCTAAAATGTTTTCTTTTTTTACTATCAAGTTATTTAATATTCATAAAACTAATTAACTACAACCATGTTTGAATCAACAAACCAGGAAAAGAATGAAACATCATACCAAAATTGGTTACACAACACTAATATATATAGTTTTATTAAAATCATTTAAGCATTTAATACATATTAAACTAATTATATAGTACTCCCTCTGTTCTAGTTTAAGTGAACCTATTTTTTTCTTTGGTCTGTTCAAAAAATCTAAATTTGATAATAATTTAGCTTAAACTTATAATTCTACCCTTAATGAGAAGTTTTTATAATCACACAAATACTCTTGGCTTCTTTTTGACTTGTTTAGGATCACAAATTCCAAAAGTTTTCATTTTTTCTTAAACTCCGTGCCCAGTCAAACAGGATACAAATAAATTACGTCAGTCCATGCATGTAACAAGATAGTATTTTTAAAATTGGCGCTTTTTTAATAGTTTCTTTAACTAACTATAAAGTAAATTATTGATGAGTGACGTTAGCTTAGATGGTATTTTTAAATTTCAACACCAAGATTTGATTCCGCGAATCCACCGTGTATCAATGAATAAGATCAGTAAAAAAAAAAAAATATAGATGTTCAAAATCTCCTTGTTTTTACATGTATAAAAAACCAACTACTTTGCACGATTGAGACATCACGAGACCAAAAATTAAAACTGATGGGGACATGGAAATTTGAAGGGGGAAAAAAAATACAAATTTGACATGTCTAGATTGTTACGGTGGACATACATGTTTTAAACTGTAGCATGTAACTTATTACAACTAGTTAAATTATTTACATAAGACAAATTTCTTAAGTTAAAAGTGAAGGACAAACCAATGAATGGTGAGATCGTATGGTGATTTATTGAAGACATGAACGACAAGGGTGTCGCCCTCTCGAACACGCAGCGTTGGGCCAGGAAGACTTCCATTTACTGCAGTGATCACTTGTCTACGGCATAACCTGTTTACAGTAAGGTTTTGCACCTACAACAACGAAACACATAAACATATCATTCAGAGAATTTTTACCAAATAAACGCAAAAGATCCCATATTTTTTCTTTTCCTTTGTACAGTTAAACGAGCCTTGGCGTAATTGGTAAAGTTGTTGTCATATGACCAGGTGATCATGGGTTTAAGCCATGAAAACAGTTTCTTGCAGAAATGCAGGATTAGACTGCGTACAATAAACCCTTGTAGTCCGGCCCTAGTGCACCAGTCTGCCCTTTGTACAGTTTAATGAGGTGCAAAGAGTATGACATGTAACAACAAATGATTGTATATATAAACTGGATGCATGCATGATGCATCCAAATTAGTATATTATGAAGAAAGTTTTTATATAGGGCGGAAGAGAGAGGAGAAAAGAAAATGTACTTATTAAACCAACAATATCATGCCTAAGATATCGATGCTTCGTATGGTGGGCTAAAAGACCAACATGCCGATATATAACCAAAGACCAGAGTGTTCGAAGAAGGCAGTTTTGATTGGAGACGGGGTTTAAGAAATAAAGATTTTTTTTTTTTGGGACATATCAAAAGTACCCTTAAAATATGTAATTTTAAACATGTTATGACATTTGTACGATGATAAGAACATATCATTAAGAATAAAATTTGAAAAAAGTTACCACATATAAAAAGTGTCATCCTTTGTTAACCAGATAGAGTGAACAAAGATCGTATAAGCCAATTTCTGTGAACACAATGTCCAATATTCATGCTTGTTTTCTCAATACCAGAGGATAAAATATTCATGAAAAATGGAGAACCAAGTTTGCATGGGAATAGAGAAGAGAATTAATTACATGAAAAGAATGCTCGATAACTTCAGAAGAAACCATTGATAAAGAAGCCACAAGAGCAATGGCGCATGCAAACAAGAAAACCTGATGAGGTTGAGGCGCCATATATTGCCAATTACAACTCTATGAGTTAACACTTCGAGAATATGATGGAGACAAGAATCAGAAGTGATCCTTTTATATAGTAATGGTCTTGTGAACTTAAGAAAGCCACAAGGCGGCAATATTTTAAAAGAAAAAAGTTTTATCATCTGTCTTAGCCAGTATTATTTATTAAAATATAAATAATACATCGCTTTGAATATGGTCTCTAATTATTGTCCAAAACTCACCCTCACGATTGCGTGAAAGACTAATTTAAGGCAAAGAGGAGAAGTGTTTGAGACATGGATCTGCAAAATGTGGTGACGGCGAGTTGGCACAAGGTTCGTTATAGAACAGTTTGAGTTGGCCATCAAATAAATAGAATGAATAAAGACTTTCAAGCCCCATACGAAATTTTAATGATAGAGATATCCTTTTCTATTGTTAGTAAATTCAATTCTTAGCGCATCTGAGTAGTTGCATTTGACTGATTATATCTATCTTGGACTAAGTTTTCTTAATGTTAAAGCTTCCAGGTTGTTTCAATTTTCATCTGTACTAAAGATTTAATTGACATTCATGTAGAGGTGGATATACTTCTATTAGAGAAGGTGCAAGGTGATCATTCGATGTTTTCGATTCAAACTATTGTTCAAAATTTTGAAATCTACGAACCCCTCCAGGACGAGGTTCAGAGTACTTAATTTCGGTGTAAATTTGAACATAGTTTTTTGAAGTAAAATATACGAACCCACGCCCATTCTCACGGAGTAGTAATAAGAGATTGCACCTCCGAAGCCAACTCAAACTTGGCGAGGGACAAATTGGATATTACAAGTACGGTAAAAGATATATACTTGCATAATATATATATAAGGGGTCTAGGGTGTATAAGAATAATGCCGAATTAAGTGTATTAGTAATGCAAACATTAGCTATGCAAATGTTATTTGTTATCCACGGTCTGGTGTGGTGTATTAAAAATTAAAATCCATTTCATAATTTTTAAGAAAATTGTTTGTTTACAAAATTGCCCTCCATATTCTTTAGCTTTAAAGGACTTTAAGGATAATTTAGCCTTTAACCATGCTAATGTATGCATTAATAGTCTTGGTATTGCTAATACCATGATATGCTATACATTAGATATACATAGGATAATACCAAATATGATTATACATAGATTGAAAAAGTGTACCAAACAAAGTTTTACTAATACACAAGCTAATGCATGCATTATTTTCTCTAATCCACTCTACCAGACGACCTCTAAGTGAAAGGCGTCATGCAAAGAAGCGGTCTTACCTTTTTTTAATACAGAAGGTAAAGATTGTCGCATTACAAATAGGGGGAGAATGCCACAGATAGGATTGTCATTTGTCAAGATTGATTTTTTGACCCCGATAACAGAAGTTTTGAAAAAATAGCCGATGCTAGAATTTAAATTGGCCAGATCTTAACAGTGCTAGAGCTAAATTGACAGCACCAGTGAGCTTTGGCGCTAAAATGATAACTTCGGTGAGCTCTAGAGCTAAAGGACCAGCTCTAGTGCCCACTACAAAAAAAAAAATATCATTTAGCGACGAGAGATACTCCGTAGCTAAACAACGACAGATTAGCGACGAATTTTATAGTTCTTCGCCAAATAAGCTGCAAGAGATTTGTATCAAATATAGCGACAGATTAGCGACAAAAACTTATATTCGTCGCTAAAACTGGCGCTAAATATTAGCGCCTTTTATTTTACCTACAAAATTAGCGACGAAAGTGGGGCGACAAAAATTATTAAAGCTTAGCGACGGATTTAACGTCAAAAAATCCGTCGCTGAATTCATTTTACTTATCAGACATTCCAAAGTTAGTTGCGACAAAATTTTACGTCGCTAGTTTCCTTCAAACAAAATTTCATTAGTTATTATTAGTGACAGAAATTAGGTCCGCCGCTATTTTCGTTGCTAAAACTAACAAACAATTACGCTATTTAAAAGACATTCCAACAATTAGAGCACAAAAACACGCCCACTGTCCCTCCTCTCTATCAGACTCCCACTTTCACTCCTCTTCAACAATGTGAGTTTTTTTGTTCAAATACAAAAAGTTGGGCGTGAATCTCGGGTTAATGTCTGAAAAATAGAAGAAAACTTTCGAAATTGAAAGTCTTCAACAAAATTCTGAAATTCGAAGTCGTGTGTTTGCTGCTCTGCAAGATTCTTATACTAAAGGGTAGGGATGGTAACTTTTGTTTGACTGATGCGTTGATTTTAGGGATTTCTGCTTTCCTATTTTGAGCATGATTTTGTAGAAACAGATAATATTAGTATTATTGGGTTCTTTATCTGGTGGAGCAAATACTTTATTAGCAGCTACCTTCTTGTTCGTAATTTTGATGCAAAATCTCTATTGCCTGGAAATTAATATACTAGGAGATAAATTTCTGATAGCCTCCATTTAACTTGAAGGAAAGAATAAGTGCTTGTTTGTAAGTGGGAATACTGAATAAAGCTCCAAGGAATGAAGGTTTATATAATGTTTGTTGTATTAAGATTTAAGACACGACAAAATGTTATATATGATTCTAAATCTCAAAGGACTATCCATTTGGTAATGGAACTGTTAGCTATGTAATATAAAACAAAGTGGGTATGAGAAAAACTATTTCTCAAGAGATTATCAATTATTAAGGAAATATTTACTTGTGGTAGGCACTGTATGAAGATATAGTGTAATTTAAGGTTGCCTAAAATTAGGAGCACGCACTTAAATAAAGTATATATGAATATCCTAATTTAGGAGAGTTTACACTTTATTCATTCATGGTTTTCTTTCTTCTGATTCTCTTTGTTATGTCTGATGAAACCGTTTAAGATAGCAGTATTCAAACTTCTCTATTTATAATTTTTTGACTCTTTTTTCACTTGTTTTAAAAATCATTCCCTCCCTTCTCCCAAAAGGCTTTACAATTCGAAATTATTTGTCTTTCCTTTCAAATCTTGAATACTAAGTAGGCATACATCTTTGCTGGCCATAGGAAAATATAAAGATAAAGAGAGAGAGGTGGGGGGAGAGGGGGAGAGGGGGTTATTGGGTCTATTACATTGAGCACAACTTTTGTTTGGCCTTGTGAAACTAAGTTCATGCTGATATAACATGGTAATGATAACAACTTATGCATTATACAGTATGTGGAACTTTGAATCCAGGTACTGTGTTGCTTGACTGCTACTGGACATCTTAGGTATTCTCAAGTGTAAACTTTCATAAATGCTGCAAACTTGTTATCCCCATTCATAGCAAAAGCTAAATCTTTTGTATAGGCTGTTAAAAAGGGTCGCGATCCAACACTAAGTGAGTTGCATTTGCACGTCCATACACATGGTAATGATGGAAACTCTTTTGTTGCTGAGAAATCCCAAATCGTACATGTAACATAACTTTTTAATAATTTTATTGACTTTACTTTCAAATATTTTTTTCATTTTGTAAATTGAATGTTCTTCTTAACTCTTCTACAGGAAAAATATCAGGAGATATTACAACAACAAACACAAACTCAATTTGATATTGATCAGTGTAAAGCATATTATCAAGCTGCAGGAGGAGAAAAGAAAAGAAGAGTATATGGTCTTGGATCTCAAGCAAAATGCTACTACGAGCCAAATCTTCATGGCTCTTTTGGATCTGATGCTACACCGTCAGCAACACCTCCAAATGTTCAATCAACACCGACAGAAAATCTGGATGATTTAGTGATGCGATTGATTCCTGCACTGACAGATCATATAGTTCCTGTAATCGTTGAGCGGGTACGCGAATTAGTTTCCTTACCCTCGCAACTGTCAAATATTGATCTTACCAACCACCCATTAGATGTGGCATCTATAGTTCCTACATCTTCTACTGCTGCTAACATTGATGAGGTTCATGCATTGGGCTCTGATGATGACCGTAACTCTCCAGCCTCGCATAGTTAGCCTACTTTGTTTGGACTTTATTGTTGGTCCTTGTAGATTTTTTGTACTTAATGATACTGTTATAGCTATATATTTTGGACCTTGTTGAATATATTATTAATTTATATTAATATCAGTGACTTTTTATTAAGTGTATTTAAACATAGTACATTTAAAATAATAAATAAATTTTTTTTAAAAATCAGCAATATATTAAAAATAAATTAGCGACGGATACTTTTCGTAGCTAAAATTATCGCGTAAAATTAAATCTTGCGACGAATTGGCGACAAAAGGTTTTTATTGCAAAAAGCAGGGAGAATTAGCTATAACACGACTAGCGACGGACAATTTCGTCGCTAAATGAACAAATGACGAATTTTGTTACGTATTGCAGCGACGAAAGGCGTCAAAATAACGACAGAAACAAGCAATATAGTGACGGTTATTTCCCTCGCTAAACTTTGCTACAGATATATGCCGTCACTAATCCGTCGCTTATTCTGTGACGATTTGGTATTTTTCATCGCTATAAGCCTAGCTATGAGCATTTTAGGGGCCAACGTGAATCCGTCGTTGAACACATGTAGCAACGGAAAACATTGATTTAGCGACGGAATGCGGTCGTCGCTAAACGCTGTTTTTTTTGTTGTGGCCGGTCACATTAGGTGATGCGAGTACGAGCAAGTCGCAAAGAAATGGAATAGTACATGGAAGTCCACCAAAGGAATAAAGACTTGAAGAGATCGTCAATCGGAAGAACATGCAAGACAAGGCAACAGAGCAAACCGGAGATGGGGGTAGATCATGGGAAGGGTTGTTTCAGGAGAACAAATTAGGTGCAAAGGGAATGAATCTATCCTATATTCTCCCGGTGATGCAGGATGATGAGGTTGTAGTACAAATATTGGAAGAGGCCATTTTAGAAGAGAATCAGAAGTAGAATCGAGCTATAATCCTGTATGTGGTGGGCAATACTCTAACTATTGGACCAATTGGAAGATTCATAACCAGTCAGTGGAGTAATGGAAAAAGACCAAAGGTACACTTCCATAACGATGGATATTTTGTGATTATGTTGAATACTAATGAAGAGAGGTATGATGTAATGTTGAGTGGTCCATACACTATCAGCAGTAGGCCAATCATAATTACGGCAAGCTTTGATCCCAATGAGGAAGTTCTAAAACCATTCCTCCATGGGCCAAATTCTCCTAAATTGCCGCTCAATTAATAGAGCAAGCAGGCCCTAAGCAAAATCAGAAGTGGTTTAGGAAAGAATTTTATGTTGATGCTTGTACTACAAATGCGGATAGAGTCTCATATGCTAGGGTCGTGATTGAAGTGGAGATCACTAGTCCTCTTCTAGAGAAAATCAAACTACATGATCCTAAAGGCAAGGTGATTGGGCGGATGGTGCAATTTGATTGGAAGCCACAATATTTCCAGACCTGTTTTCATATAGGTCACTCGTGCAGAGATCAAAAGAAGCAAAAGCATGAGGGTGGCTATCAGAGGGGTGTAGACCTGAAGCAAAAACAAGAATGGAGAATAGTGAGGGTGCTTGACCCTGCTGTGGACAAAATTGATGCTCATGGTAGGTTCCTTGAACAATTGGAGACTGTGGGAGATGAGAAGATTCCCCAAAGTGGGAATGACTTACAATGGAAACATGCTAGGGAAAATCTGCAACAAAGAAGAATATGGGAACCTTAAAGTAGAATGAAGTAGACATTGATAATGCTTTCAAAGCACTAATTGATACCGTGCAGAAGAAAGTACAACTATCTGAAAATCAGGGTGTAAGAGGGATGCATACTAGGAGTGGTAGAGGAGGAGGCTCACAACAATCCACTATATTATGATGAACATCATAGCATGAAATGTTAGGAGGTTGAATAAAGTATATAAATAAAAACAACTAAAAAAATTTGCAGGGAGAATAAAGTAGTACTTATGGCAGTTATAGAGAATAAAGTAAAGAAGAACAATGTAGTTTCACAATGAAGAAACTGGCAATGGGCAGAGAATTATGATGATGCATCATGTGGTAGAATTTGGGCAGTATGGGATCAATTACAGGTAAATTTCCCTTTGATAAGAACACATGAACAATTTATACTTGGGCATGTTACTATGATTCAACGCAGGATCAATTTCAATTCATGTCCAGTATATGAAATGCATACTATACAGGATAGGAAAATACTATGGGACAATTTTAAGGTGACTTGAATGAAATCAGTGGGCCACGTGTAGTAATGGGTGACTTTAACACTATCTTATCGAGTGAGGATAGGTCACATGGGAATCCAGTTCAGAAGATAGAGGTACGGAACTTCAAGAACTTCTTACTAGATACTGGATTTGATGAACTAAAAATTGTGGGTAAGAAGTTCACATGTACTAACAACCACATCCATAGTAGGATTGACAGAATCATGGTAAACTTAGAGTAGATACAGAACTGGCCTTACAAGAAGGTGATCATTATGAATCCTGGTTTCTCAGATCATTACCCATTAAGTGTGTGATTTGATGGTACAAATGAAGAAGGAACGTGACCGTTCAAGTTTCTTAATTGTTTGGCAAGCCACAAGGAGTTTGATGCAATAGTAAAGCATTGCTTTGAGAGAAATTTGAGAAGACAAATCATGCTAAGTGTGTGGAAAAATCTCAAAGTGCTAAAAGGAGCCTTAAAGTAACTGAACAAGCAAGAGTTCAGTGGTATGGTAATAAGATCAAAGTGGCAAGGGAAAAACTAGGATGCTTCCAAGCTCAGATGCCTACCCCAGGACATGACTCTGAGATAATACTACAAGAGAAGGCTGCAAAGCTGGAACTAGAAAAGGGGTTGATGGTTGGGGAAGTATGTTGAAGAAGAAGTCAAGAGTACAATGGCTTAAATTAGGTAATTCTAACACAATATTCTTCCATGCGTGCATGAAAAATAGGCAGGCGAAGAATCATATTGGCAGGCTAACTAACAGTACATGGCAAATCCTCCAAAGTGCACTTGAAGTTAAAGAGGAAATAATGAGCTTCTACAAAGGCTTACTTGGGATTGTTGCACCTCAATTGCTAGTAGTTATACCAGATGTCATGCGGAATGGGTATACTCTTAATCGGAATTAGCAAGTGCATCTGAGATTGATGACAACAAAGCACCAAGGTGTGATGGTTATAATTCATTATTTTTTAAAGAGACATGGCACATTTTGGGTGATGACGTTACTGCAACAGTAGTTGAGTTCTTTAACTCTGCTGATATGTGTAAAGCCATCAATTGAACCACAATTAATTTGATACCAAAGTTAAGAACCCAACTACTATCAAGGAATTCAGGATAATCTCATGTTGTACAACACTCTACAAGATTATCTCTAAAGTTCGAACATAGAGACTGCATGATGTTATGGTAGACTTAATAGATAGTTGCCAAACAACCTTTGTACTAGGAAGACTGATCACAGACAATATCATCATGAGGCATGAGCTGGTTAATGGTTATTGAAGGAAGAACATTTCACTAAAATATATGCTCAAAATAGATATGCAAAAGGCCTACGACTCTTTTGAACGGGTGTACATTGAACAAGTGATGAGGCTGCTAGGATTCCATGAGTTGTTTGTGAAATAGATAATGGTATGTGTCTGCATATTGTCTTACTCAGTAATTATCAATTGTAAGTCTGATGAACCATTTGAGGCACAAAAAAGGGATGAGGTAGGGTGATCCCCTATCTCCATTCTTATTTTGGATGGCCATGGAATATATGAGTAGGTTACTGAAGCTACTCAACAAGAAGTTCAAATTTCATCCAAAACGTGCTAAAGTCAAAATAGTACAGCTAGGATTTGCTGACGATCTCCTTCTTTTCTATAGAGGTGACTTGCAGTTAATGAAGAAACTCCACCATGAATTTTAAATATTTTTTTCAGCCTCGAGTTTAGTTGCAAATCCAAATAAAAGTTGCATTTACTTTGGTGGAGTGAGTAACATGACTTAACAACACAATATGGACATGTTAGGATACTCTAAAGGAGAATTACCCTTTAGATACCTAGGGGGGGTCTTAATGAGCACAAAAAGGTTAGTAACTATACAATGTGAACCTCTAATTTATAAGATGCTAAGTTGGAAAACAAAGTTTCTATCATATGCTGGAAGAGAAATATTAGTTAAAAGTGTTCTATTTTGCTATCCAAATATTCTAGGCTCAAGTGTTCATTTTGCCAAGGAAAACCATTCAATTTATAGAGGCAATTTGCAGGAGATTTTTATGGACAGGAGCTGCTGATTTAACAAAAAAGCATTGATTGCCTGGGACAAGCTATGTGCCCAAAAGGTAGCAGGCGGACTTAACTTCACCAATGTGGAGATGTGGAATAAAGCAACCATTTGTAACTCTTATGGAACATCTGCACAAAGAAGGAGAAACTATGGGTGAAATGGGTGCAT
This sequence comes from Nicotiana undulata, assembly GCA_005239495.1. Taxonomy (NCBI): domain Eukaryota; kingdom Viridiplantae; phylum Streptophyta; class Magnoliopsida; order Solanales; family Solanaceae; genus Nicotiana; species Nicotiana undulata. The sequence goes on from ML243261.1 coordinate 18,589, forward strand.
TCATACTATATAAAAGTACAAATTGTCTGGGACACAGAGCTTAAGAGTTCTTCATGGATCATCCAAAAGATATTCAAGGAAAAATACTACTTTGAGGCTGCTGGATTTAAAGAAGAGGATTTTCAACAAATGAAGAGATTCCCAGTTAGGAAAGTTTACAAAGCCATGCAAGGAGATTTTCAAAAGATGGCATGGAAGAAGCTAGTTTGCAATAATCAAGGATTTCCCAAGTGGATTTTCATATTACTGTATTGGTAAAAAAGAATCTCACACGTAAGCAAATTCTTGACAACTCAGCTAGCTACGTGGACCAAGGAAAATGCAACAGATAGACTTGATTTTGTAAAGAGGTACGGGACAAAAAGGCACGGTCAATAAACTCACGAGTTCATCAACCACGGGAAACTTAATGACAAAGAAGAGATATGATCACAGTGAACCCAGACGAACCTACGGGCAGATTCGAGAATCAACAGTTAATGACTTATACGTTACGTAACTCCTATATAACAGTTACAGTTATCCTTTGTAACGCCTCATTAATGTAATAATTAGCCATTAATGAGAAATCATGACAGGAACCAAACGTTATACTAGGAAACCTCTATATAAAGGGAAGAAATGTAACCCATAAGGGCATCTGAATTCTCGAATACAATCGACTTTACTTTTTGCATACTACAATATTGTTTATTACTCAATTTTTTTTTATTTATCGTATTACTTTCTTGATTATTAGTAACCCATGTTCATCCTAATTAGTTTTGGTCAAGGAATCTAATTCTTTGGTTAAACAAATTGGTTCCGTTACCGGGAATCTGATAATCATAGTTTATTTTCCAATCGATATCCTTTAAATTATGTCGAATTCCAACAACAACAACAACAACAACAATGACGACAACAATCAGCAGGAAAATGGAACCGCAGTTCCAACTCCTCGAGGAACCCCACGTGGTTCAAGGGAGTCATCCCCGGAAAGATCCGATAACCATCATAACAATAATGAGCAAACGATAGAGCAAGATCGAATAAAGCAAATGATTGTTGAATATGTGGGGCAAGATTTGCAAGAGTTTGCAAGAGGATTACCACAGGCACCACCAACACCATTAACACCGCCTCCAAATAATACAATCATCGCGGAAAATCCTCAGTCTGGGTTAATAAACTCAGCCAGGGGTGACACTCCAAATGAATCTCTTGAAGCAAGACCGGGTATGACTAATAACTCTGAGTTACAAAATTTATTGCTAACCATGCAGAAACAAATGAAAGAACAGAATGATCGCATTGAGCAAATCCCTGGAGTACCGCCGAGTATCAAAGGCATCGACGTTGATAGATATTCTCAACAGCTCTGGAAGCCAAGTGCAGCGCCCTTGCCTATACCCAAGAAGTTCAAAATGCCTGATGTTCCTAAATATGATGGAACAACTGACCCACGTGATCATGTGACTGCTTTCACTACTGGAGTAAAAGGCAATGATTTAACAAAACAAGAGATTGAATCAGTCGTTGTCAAGAAATTTGGGGAAACACTCACAAAAGGAGCCTTAACCTGGTATTCTCTTCTACATGAAAATTCTAATGATTCTTTTGCTGAGCTTGCAGATTCATTTATAAAAGCACACTCTGTTGCACAAAAAGTTGAGAAAAGAATGGAAGACATATTCAAGATAAAGCAAGGAGATACGGAATTACTCCGTGAGTTTGTAGACAAGTTTCAACGAGAAAGAATGCAATTACCCAGGGTGCCTGATAATTGGGTAGCCATGGCAAAGCAACTTAAACGATAAAAGTTCAGAAGCCACGAGACGGCTCAAGGAAAGCCTAAGAGAATTTCCAACTACGACGTGGAACGATGTATCCAACAGGTATAGTACTAAACTCAGAATAGAGGAAGATATCATTGCTCGATCGAGAGACGAGGAGTATTCCAGATCCAGACGTCCAGAACCGGAGAAAAAATCAGGTAAAAATAGGTATGATCCTTACTTAGGACCCTCGGGACGTGACACACGTCCCAGGTTCGAAAATACTAGACCGTCAGGAAGAGATATAGGCTCATCCTTGTCTAGATTATGGAAATATCGAGATGAACGGTCCAGAGGTAATACCCGAATTGGGGACTTTAATGTAAGCACTACTGAACTTGTCTCAATACTAAGAAATATGATAGACAAAGCTAAATGGCCAAAAGAGATGCGGTCGAATCCAAATAGGAGAAATCCAGATCAGTGGTGTGAATTCCATAATGATCATGGACACGGAACTGCAGATTGTAGATTTTTACAAGGTGAAATAGAACATTTATTAAAACAGGGCTATTTAACAGAGTTGTTTAGTGATAAAGGTAAACAGGCATACATGAAGAACATGCAGGAGCCTCCAAAGCCTCCCTCTCCGAAGCGAATTGTTAACATGATACATAGAGGAGAGGAAGTAAATGGAATAGTTTGTCAATTAGCGTCAACGATCACAAATACCCATGGAAAGCGGGTTCGAGAAGATCCAAATGAAGACAAAATAACCTTTGATGATGCAAACTTTGGTGGACTGATGCTTCCTCATAATGATGCACTGGTAATATCTTTACTTATTCATGACACTAACGTTAAAAGAGTATTGATTGATCCAGGCAGTTCAGTCAATATCATTTTGATAAAAGTCGTGGAAGAAATGCTAGTGGAAAATCAAATGATCCCAAAGGCACGAGCCATATCTGGGTTCGATAATTCTACAGTGATAACCAAAGGAGAGATTGAACTTAATACTTACGATGAATGAGTGGTCAAAAACACGAAATTTCAAGTCATTAATACAGAGATGGCTTACAATGTCATTTTGGGAAGACCATGGATTCATGATATGAAAGCGGTCCCATCCACCTTACATCAGGTAATAAAATTCCCATCAGAATGGGGAGTGAGAAAAATTAAAGGTGACCAACAAACTTCCAGAAATATAAACTCGATAGCACTTCACAACAAAAAAGATACGGGAGATGTTGAAGTCTTCCAAACGGAGGCCAATGGCCAAACAGACATATATTCTAGACCAGACTTCATTCGTGAACTAGAAGAAGACGAGCATATCAAAACAACCGTGGAAGAACTCGAGGATGTTCTGTTGTCTGAACAAAAGCCCGAGAAAAAGTTGTATATTGGCACGAGATTGCTGGAGAGGTTAACCCCCGAGCAAAAAGGTATGTTAATCGATTATTTAAAATCTAACGCGGATTGTTTTGCATGGTCCCATTCAGATATGACAGGTATTCCACCAGAAGTGATGACTCATAAACTGAATGAAGATCCATCATTCGTACCTGTTAAACAAAAGAAAAGAAAGCAAGGAACGTTCAAGAATCAAGTGATTGACGATGAAGTCCAAAAACTCTTGAACATAGGTTCCATACGGGAGGTAAAGTATCCTAACTGGCTAGCTAACACAGTGATGGTACCTAAAAAGAACGGCAAATGGAGGGTGTGTGTAGATTATACTGATTTAAATAAAGCATGCCCCAAAGATTCATTTCCTTTACCACATATAGATCAAATGGTTGATGCTACCGCAGGTCACGAATTATTAAGTTTTCTAGACGCATACTCTGGTTATAATCAGATTAAAATGGATCCCTCAGACGAGGAAAAAACCTCCTTCATTACTAACAGGGGGACTTACTGTTATAAAGTCATGCCTTTTGGCTTAAAGAATGCAGGAGCTACTTACCAAAGGTTAGTGACTAAAATGTTCCAAGAACATTTAGGAAAGACAATGGAAGTTTATATTGATGATATGCTTGTAAAGTCAACACAAGCGGAAGATCATCTCCATCATCTCTGTACTACTTTTGATATCTTACGCAGGTATAATATGAAGCTCAATCCGGAAAATGTGCTTTTGGAGTGCAATCAGGTAAGTTTTTGGGATTCCTTGTATCTAACAAAGGAATAGAGGTAAATCCAGCTCAAATAAAAGCTATAGAGGAAATACCTGATATTTTAACAAATAAAAAAGAGGTTCAAAGATTGACAGGGAGAAAAGCCGCCTTAGGAAGATTTATTTCTAGGTCTTCCGAAAAAAGCTTTAAATTCTTTTCAGTTCTTAAAAAATAAAATCAGTTCAAATGGACTGAAGAATGCCAAAGGCCCTCAGAGATTTGAAGATTTATTTATCAAATCCACCACTGCTCTCAAAGCCAAAAGAAGGGGAAAGATTGTACATCTACCTGGCTGTTTCAGAAATTGTTGTAAGTGCAGTACTGGTAAGAGAATAGAAAGGTAAGCAATCACCTATCTACTACGTAAGTAAAACTTTATTAGATGTTGAAACTAGATACCCACATCTAGAAAAATTAGCCTTAGCTTTAATAATGGCATCAAGAAAATTACGTCCTTATTTTCAATGTCATTCAATCACTGTCGTGACTTCTTATCCTTTAAGAAATATTTTGGATAAGCAAGAATTGTCAGGAAGATTAGCCAAATGGGCCATAGAATTAAGTGAACATGATATAACATATCAGCCTAGAACAGCAATCAAATCACAAATATTAGCTGATTTTTTAGCTGACTTTAGCAACAATATTACCCCTGAGGTAGAAAAAGAGTTACAACTCTTTAACGGAGTCAATCCAGGTCAGTGGACCCTATTTACAGATGGCTTTTCTAACATAAAAGGGGCCGGATTAGGCATCGTCTTAATATCACCTACAGGTGAAAAGATACGGCAGGCTATTAAAGGTTACCGTATAACTAACAATGAAGCAGAGTACGAGGTTGTTATTGAAGGTTTAGAACTGGCACGGGATATGTCAATCGAGCAGATCATAATCAACAGTGATTCACAATTGGTGGTAAATCATATGCAGTGGACTTACATCGCTCGAGAAACTCGAATGCAACAATATCTAGAAAAGGCACAGGAACTTGTAAGACAGTTCGAAACGTGGAAGATAATACAAATACCTAGAGAAGAAAATGCAGAAGCGGATGCATTAGAAAACCTCTTGGCAGTTACAGAAGTAACGAATAAAGACAACGCCATTGTTGTCCACCTCTTCTATTCAGCAATCGACCAAGACAGGAACGATGTATCTTTCAATAATTTAACTTGGGATTGGAGAAACGAAATTCTCCATTTTTTGCAGAATGTACCATACCTGAAGACAAGAAAGAAGCTCAAGCGCTTCGCCGCAAAGCAGCACGATATTGTCTAGTCCACAACTTATTGTATCGCAAAATGTTCGGTGGACCCCTAGCTAAATGCCTCGGACCTAATCAAACAGAGTTCGTGATAAAAGAAGTCAATGAAGGACAATGTGGAAATCATGCAGGAGCAAGATCCTTAGTAAAAACCTTAATCTGAGCCGGGTATTATTGTCCTAAGATGGAAGAAGATGCAGAGAACTTCATATCTAAATGCGACAAGTGTCAGAGGTTCGCCAACAATATGCATAGACCAGCAGAACTGTCGCACTCATTCATATCACCATGGCCCTTCATGAAATGGGGAATAGATATGTGGGACCTCTTCCCCCAGCTAAAGGACAGGTACGATTTCTACTCGTACTTACTGATTACTTCACGAAATGGGTGGAAGTAGAAGCGTTCAAACAAGTGCGGGAAAAGGAGGTCAAAAGATTCTTATGGCGAAACATAATATGCCATTTTGGGATTCCGAAAGAGATCGTGTATGATAAAGGCTCACAATTTATAGGCTCTCAAATCACAAAATTCTTTGAGAGTTGGCAAATTAAATGGATTGCCTCAACGCCATATCATCCCGTAGCTAATTGACAAGCCGAGTCTACGAATAAAATCATCGTCAATAATATAAAGAAGCGGTTAGATAAAGCCAAAGGGAATTGGCCTGACGAATTACCGGCAGTATTATGGGCATACAAGACTACATCAAAAACAGCCACGGGAGAGACTCCCTTCGCACTTGTTTATGGCTCGGAGGCATTAATACCCGTGGAAATCGGCGAGCCGAGCTTAAGGATTATAACAGCTACGGAACCAGCAAATGATGCCGGACTCCAGATCAACCTGGACTTGCTCGAATCACGAAGGGAAGCAGCTTTAATACGGATGGCAGCTCAAAAGCAAATCATAGAGCGATATTACAATCGCAAAGCTCATCTTAGATATTTTAAGATTGGGGACTTCGTACTTAAAAAGGTTTTCCAATCAACAAAAGAGGCAGGTGCTGGCAAGCTGAATCCAAATTGGGAAGGACCTTATAAAGTCCGAGGCATAGCTGGGAAAGGCGCATACGAGTTGGAAGCCATGGACGGCAGAATTCTACCAACGAGCTGGAACGTCATCCACTTGAAGAAGTACTACTTCTACGGAAAAGAAGTACCCCCGGTCAGGTATCGCGTGTTCGATTTTATTTTGAATATTTAAATTTTACTAACTTTTTTAGATGATAGGCAAAAAGCTAGCCCGTCACCAGATGATGATATTAGACCTGCAAAGACGCGAGGAAATAATACAACTCCCGGTCTAGGATTACACTTTATGATGGACGTTTTAAAGGGTTAAGCAGTCATCATCTTCAAAAGTATATACCTTCGAGTCCCGTACGTTTTCCTTTTTCAGGGAAAGGACCATAAAGAAGGAATAATCAAGTGCTCGAGATCTCATTCTTCAAAGCTCAAACACTTGGGGGACTATATAATATGGAAGGCCAAGATGAAGCAAAAAAGACTACTGAAAGTCAAAAGCTCGAGCCTAAAGAACCATTTACCCAGCAAGTCAAGTGGTACGAGCAAAATTAAAAGAACTGAAGACTCCAGCACAAGAATTACAAAGCCTAAACTTTAAGAAAACCTTCGAACCATGTTCAGGTTAAAAGGCAAAGTATTAGCTACGAGGAAGAAATGTACGTCTTTACATTTATACAAAAATTGTTGTAACGAAAACAGTTAAGGGTAAAAGATCATCATCATTGTACTTATTCAAAAACTGTTTCGATTAAAAAAACAGTTACGAAACCTTTGTACTCATACAAGAAACTGTTATCAAATAAAATAGTTACGGATGAAAGATCAAAATCCTTGTATTTATTCAGAAAACTGTTATCAAATAAAACAGTTATGAATTACGAAGCATTTCCCTCGTATTTATTACAAAACCGTTGCAAATAAAAACAGTTGCGGGTAAAAACCCCAATACTTACAAAAACTGTTACTAATGAAAAACAGTTATTTCCTTGTACTAACTCGAAAAAACTGTTACCTATGAAAAACAGTTGTGAAATACAAGTGAGTATCAAATCTGTTAATAGAAAACAGTTGCAACATGAGTTTTAGATGATAATCATAACACATGTAAAATGTCGTGGAAGTTCAAACAAAAACTTTCCACAAAAACATCCTTAAACATGTGAGAAATTCCTATCACTCTATTGCATTACAATGAAGTTGAGACGTCTTCTTCATTAAAGTGTCAATCAAAAAGGGCCCTAACTCATAATTAAAGCCTATCATAAACAAAGGCTTAAATCTTATACGAACACTGCACCTACTATGAAAAGGTTCGAGTGATTTATGCATTTTCATGTAAAAAGTTAAGAGGTGCAAACAAAAACCTCAGAAGAACAAAACACGCAATAGACTTAAAGAGTAAAACCAAAACTCAAAACAAAAGTCTTCAAATTGCATTAATATAAAAAGAGCGGCTAAGTTAAAACTAAGTACTAACTAGTACTTAGCCGCATAATAATTACATTTTTAGTGCCCCTAAGTTGTCAGTTGGGGACTTTAGAGTTTCAAACTTACCCCCGATGGAGCTGGGGGTAACCACACCAATCCAAATAAAAAATAAAATAAGGGAAACCAGATCTTCAGTCTTCATGAGGAGGAGAGTTGACTTCTTCAGGAGGAACGGCAACAGCTTGAGGCGAAGAGGCATGAGCAGCATGGGTTTCATCAGTGGATGGAGAAAGATCAAGACCTCACTGGGTCTTCTCCATGGCCTCTTTAGTTTTAGCAATTTCAGCGTCGAGGTCGAAACCTTCTTGGCTCATCTCTATCAATGTATCAAGGCGAGAATTCATGTACGCCCAACTTACATCAACGGCAGCCGCCTCTCCGAGGTCATTATAATATTTTGCCCACACTTGAAGCTCAGCCTTCAATCCATCTTTCTCGGCTTCAGCAGCTTCATGGACGGCCCTCAAGGGTACAACTGACTCTTCCAAAGTTCGGACTTTGTCTAAAGCTCCACGCAATTCTTCTTGGGTCCGGGAGAGAGTCTGTACAAGCTCACCAGAATATTCCTCCTTCTGCCCTAGCAGATTCTTTAAGTTCCTGATCTCCTCCGAGGCTTGGGACAATTGTTCAGCAAACGAGGATTCAAGAATACTCTTATTCTTATCAGCTTGGCTAGAAGAAGCCTTCTCCACCGCCAGTTCCGTTGCTGTAATCCTCAACTGTCTCCTCAAGGTATTCCTCTCCTCTTCTAAAGCATCCATATCTACCCTCAAGCCATCATATTGTGCCTTCAGATTGTCAAAATCAACCCGCAGCTCCCGCAGCTCTTTCAACTCATTATCCGAATTTGAAACTCTTTTCATAAGTTGTACGCCAATAAGGTGCATCTATAAAAAATAATAATAAAATAGTTAAACATGGTAAACTGTTTAGACATGGAAAGTTGTACATATGTAAGACTAAGCTACGCTATACCTTCAAAGAAGTATGCACCACTTCATTGGCCCACGTGAGAGTTGTATGGCTGGAAAGTTTGGTTTTCTCTTCAGGACCTATCAGAGGCTTAAGCCACACCTCAGGCTCGCCCGTCTTTTTGAAAAGACTCCCTTCAGCTGGAACCTCAATCAAAACCCTCCGCATCTCCCTGCTGGAAGACCCTACTTCCCTAATGGAAGGCATGGAAGTAGGAACGGAGGGAGCAGCAACAGAAATAGACGGTCCAGGAATTGAAGGAGACACTGGCACAATAGCGGGCACGGATGAATGAGGAAATGAAGAAACCACAGGCAGAGAAACGGCAGAAGCCGTAACGACTAAAGGAGCGGGAACATCGGAGACACAAGGAACCGACGAAACTTCTTCTCTTAAAGAGTCGGGGAAAACAACAACTAAGGGAACATCATCGGGAGCGAGATCAAAACCTCATGAAACAAATACTCGACAGAATCATGGGCTGGGGACTTTGAATCATTTTCAGAAGATGAGGGTCTACCTGCAGGCACAGAAGAAAGAGTCATGGGGGTAGACTTGTCGTCCAAAACCACCCGCCTTCTTCGTAACCGGTGTACTAAATCATCCTCTCTTTCTTCTTCTTCTTTTTCGGAACGGGGATCACCAACTTTTCTCTTTGAGGAAGACGAACTAGCAAGGATATCTTGAGCCTGAGTAAAAGACATCTTCAGGATAGATGAAGCAGACACCCCATGGGCGGAAAACCCTGTCAAAAAGGGAAAAGTTAAATGAGAATAAAAGTAGGCTCGGGAAAGATAGGAAGTAAGAAAAACTCCACTTACCATGGGTCTTTACAAGCCAACGGTACTTCCCCGCGAAGTACTTCCAGGACTTTTCTTCAACAGGAGCGGCAGGCAATATTGTTTCTACCCAATCACGAATACCGGAGACATTCTCAACAATATTCATGATTTCTGAAAAAAGAAAATAGATATGGTGTTAATAACACAATCCAAGTCTAATGAAAGAAGAAAATAGATGCGAACCAAAAAAGTACTCATGTGCACGGTTCCACTTCTCAGGGAAGGGAAGATTCTCTTCACCCACTAAACCATCAGTAGGGACAGCAACATACCGGAGGTACCAACCTCTGTCTTTATCATCACCAGGGATTACTAACACTCTTTTACTCTGAGCAGCCAGAGTAAAAAACCCTTGACGAAACAAGACAGGAGAATATAAATTAATAAGATGATTGAAAGTAAAGGGAACTGAAGCTAAAGAAGCCAAAACTCTCAGACACGCGACAACTCGCCACACCAGCGGACCAACTTGTCCCAAATAGATATTGAAAAAATGGCAAAACTCGATGATACTGGATCAATGGGAGGTCTAAACCCTAATGTAAAAGGATATGTATAAACAAAGGAATAACCAGTCCTATAAGACGTTATCCTTTGATTACTATTCGGGACATAAACAGGGAAATCAGGCCCCCAAGAACACCCTCTACGAACAAGAGGAACGTGACCTTCAGTTATAATAGTTGGATACCTCTCCACACTATCTAAAGAAGTAGACTGGTCTACAAGAACTGGGTTTTCCCTAGTAAAGACAAACTCGGCGGGAATAATCTCATCAACTTTGGGTTCACGAAGATGATCATCTTTACCTCTAGATGAAGAATGAGAAGATCTAACCCTAGGAGAAAGTAAAGACCTAGCGGAAGGAGGAGAAACTATTGGGGAATAAGAACCTCTAGAGGGAGTAGATCCTAAACTCCTTAGCCTGCCTCCCCTCCAATTCCTAATTGGAGCAGAAGAAGATGCGAGATTTTCCACATCTATTACCTTCTTGGGTTGATTCGATGAAGACATACTTACAGAAGCAATGGAAAATTCCTTACAAGAAAAGAGACAAGTTATAAAATGTTTCGTGGAAGTAAAGAAAGGAAGAAGGGTATTTATACATAAAGACAACCGTCGAAACATGGAAAAACAATAATGGAAAGTCATGATTAAAGGTGTCACTTCGGGACTGACACAGCCGCAAAAAGCCCTAAAAGGCGCCGAGTCATTGCAGAGCCAATCAGAAATGGACACATGGAATGAGCATTAAATGGAAGTGACAAACGACGCCTGTGTTCAAAGAAAGATACAATGTTTCGGAGCAAAACGGCGGCAAAATATTCCTGCCATAAATGCGCATCCACTTACCAAATATTAATCGACAAATATATGGTAAGTGGGGGGACTATATGTATTGGTAAAATAGAGTCTCACACGTAAGCAAATTCTTGACAACTCAGCTAGCTACGTGGACCAAGGAAAACGCAATAGATAGACTTGATTCTGTAAAGAGGTACGGGATAAAGAGGCACGGTCAATAAACCCACGAGTTCATCAACCACGGGAAACTTAATGACAAAGAAGAGATACGGCCACAGTGAACCCAGACGAAGCTACGGGCAGATTCGAGAATCAACAGTTAATGACTTATACGTTACGTAACTCCTATACAACAGTTACGTTTATCCTTTGTAACGCCTCATTAATGTAATAATTAGCCATTAATGAGAAATCATGACAGGAACCAAACGTTATACTAGGAAACCCCTATATAAAAGGAAGAAATGTAACCCATAAGGGCATCTGAATTCTCGAATACAATCGACTTTATTTTTTTCATACTACAATATTGTTTATTACTCAATTTTTCTTTATTTATCGTATTACTTTCTTGATTATCAGTAACCCGTGTTCATCCTAAATAGCTTTGGTCAAGGAATCTAATTCTTTGGTTAAACAATTACGACTAGCAATACAAGACAAGATATCTACGAAATAAAGGCTAACTAGATGGGGTATTATTCTAGATCAAACATGCTAACCATGTGAACTAGAGGATGAAACATTCCAACATCTATCCTTTGATTGTGAAGTATCAGGAATTATATGGCAGCAATTACTGAATTTGCAAGGAATACAAAGAACAAAGAAAACTTGGCATGAGGAGTTGAAGTGGTTAGAGAAGGTTGGTAAAGGCAATAGTGGAGGGGCAGCAATGTGCAGAATGACACTAGAAACAACAATTTATCACATTTGGCGAGAGAGGAACAATTCAATTTTCCAGAAGAAGAAGAGACCAGCCAAAGCTATCCTATGACTGATCATTCAGGAAATACATGCAAAGGCCACTTATTCCCTAGACTATAAATTGGTATCCTAATATAGATTAGGAGGAATTAGAAGCATGAGGTAGGAAAGTATAAAGGATTAGGTAACTCTAAGTTGGAGCTTCATGTCCGGCAGGAGTTATGCTAAATAGTCTGAGTTTTATGTAACGACCCCGCGGGTCGTTTCGAGAGTCATAGCCCCATTTTCCCTATTTTCTGCTTTACATCTGTTATATGTCTTACCGGATTGGTTAGTTCGGGTCCGGAGTGATTTCGGGGTGAATTGAGACATTTAGTCTCTTAATTGGGAGCTTAAGTTGAAAAAAGTTGATCGGATGTCGACTTATGTGTAAACAACCTCGGATTTGAATTTGATGGTTTGGTGAGCTCCATTAGGTGATTTTGGACTAAGGAGCACATCAGAAATGTGATTTAGAGGTCCGTAGTGGAATTAGGCTTGAATTGGCGAAAGTTGGAATTTTGGCGATTTTGGCCGGCAGTGGAAATTTTGGTATCAGGGTTGGATTTGATTATCGGGAATCGCAGTATGTTTGTGGTGTCATTTAGAACTTTAAAATTTGAGGTCAATCGAACGACGTTTGATAGGTTTCGGTGTCGTTTGCGGAATTCAGAAATTTAGAAGTTCTTTAGGCTTGAATCCGGGTGTAATCGGTGTTTTGATGTTGTTTTGAGTGATTCGAAGGTTTCACTAAGTTCAAATTGGGTCAAATGACTTATTGGGATGTTTGGTTGAGGTCTCGGGGGCCTTGGGTGGAATTCAGGAGGTTTTTGGACTTAGTTTGGGATTTGAGAGGCAGCTGAAATGCTGCTGCTGGTGGTGTAATCGCACCTGCGGAGTGGGAACCGCAGGTGAGATCCCGCAAAAGAGGGGAAGGAACCGCAGAAGCGGTTATGGTCGAGTTGAGAAGAGTTCGCAAGTGCGGCGATTTTCCCGCACCTGCGATGATCGCAGAAGCGTGCAACTATTTCATCCCAGGTGCGATGTATTCCCGCACCTGCGATAGGCGCAAATGCAGTCTTGTAGCCACATGAGCGGAACTTGGGAATTTAAGTGGAATCCACAGTTGCAATGGAATTTCCGCAGGTGCAGTGTCACAGATGCGACAATGGGTTCGTAGATGCGAGAAGTCTGGGAAGAAGTTTAAAAGGCGAGGGTTCGCGATTTTTAGTCTTATTTCAACATTTTGGAATCGGACTTAGGCGACTTTGGAGAAGCTTTTCGAGGGGATTATTGAGGTAAGATTCTTGAACTCGTTTTGGATCATAAATCTTGTTTCCCCACTGATTTCCCCACCTAATTAGCGAGATATTGAAGTGAAATTTGGGGATTTAGGGCTTGAGAATTGGAGAGTGGATTTTGGGGATTTGGGTGACCAAATGATGTCGGATTTTTATGGTTAGACTCGTGAGTGAATGGACTTTCGAGTTTTGGGACTTTTGTCGGATTTCGAGACGTGGGCCGTGTTGAGCCAATTTCGGATTTTGGGCTATAATTTAGTAGTTTTCTTGTGGAATTGATCCCTTTAGCCTATATTGATTATCACGTACTGTTTGGGGTAGATTCGGGGAATTTGGAAACTGATTGGAGGGGCAAGGACATTTTGGGGTAGGATTTCTGCGCAGCTGAGGTAAGTAACTGTCTTAAATCTTGTCTTGAGGGTATGAAACCTCAGAATTTGGTATGATGTGACTATTTGGAGGTGACACACATGCTAGGTGACGGGTGTATGAGCGTGCACCGTGAGGGATTGTGACTTGGTTTGTCCCGTGAAACTGTAACGTCAAATAACCCATTGTTGCTTACCTGTTTTCTTGTCTTCTAGTAATTTGACTGCCATTCATGTTAGAGATCATACTTAGGCTATGTATTGGTGCTGTAGAGACCCGCAGGGGTTGTGATACCTGTTGAACCTTCCTGTTTATTGTTATTGTACTCAGTCGTAGCCTCTCTTGTATATTATACCCCAGTCTCTGTTATTCCCTGTTGATACACTATAGCATTCTGATTGGACTGATTCCCTTGCATTACTGATGGCCGTAAGGCTAGAGGGGTTCATGACTGAGTGAGGCCAAGGGCATGTTTGTGAGGTATAGATACCGTAGCACGTGAGTTGTCTGTGTGAATCATGATGTTTATACTATGTTTATACTTAGCACGTGAGTTGTCCGTGCAGATTCTAATATGATACTGTAGCACATGAGTTGTCCATGCATCTTGGTATGATACAATAGCACGTGAGTTGTTCGTGCATCACGTGAGTTGTCCGTGCGGATTATAGCGCTTGGGCTATAGGAGCCCCTCCAGGGTCTGTGCACCCCAATGAGCACAGGTACCTATTGAGCGTGTGTATTGAGGGCTGAGAGCCGAGTGTTGAGCTATTGAGAGCTTGAGTGACTGTGCCGTGAGAGGATGCATTTGTCTTCCTTGTTGTTGCATTCAGCTGATTCATGCTACTGTTCTGAACTTCTGAAAAATACTATAACTAGTTTTACTTGAGCTAAGTAAGTATGCAACTGATTTGACTCATTTTTCCAGCATTGACTCATGTCGATCTTCATTTTTGAAAGTTACTGAAATGAACTGTATTGTATAGTTCGTCCCTGCTTCTCAATTCCTTATTTATTTCTATTACTTGTTGAGTTGGTTGTACTCATGCTACACTCTGCACTTCAGCTTGCCTAGTACCACGATAGGCTCCATCACGACATATTAGAGTTTTGGGTCTTGACAAGTTGGTATCAGAGCCTAAGTTACATAGGTCTCACAAGTCATGAGTTGGGTTAGTAGAGTCTTGCGGATCGGTACGGAGACTTCTGTACTTATCTTCGAGAGGTTGCGAAACCCTTAGGAAAACTTTACATAATTCTTGTCGTGCGAACCTGTTGATTTTGGTAAATAAACATATGTTGTTTTATTCTCTCACAGAACTATTAGGCAGGATAGGAAGCCACCAGTAACACCATCCGGGGTCACGAGAGGCCGAGGTCGCGGTAGGGGTAGAGGGGCAGCCCGCACAGCAACTGGGGATGTACCTATAGACCCACCAGTTGACCCAGATCAGGACCAAGTCCCAATTGTGGATGCACCAGCGGTACCAGCTCAGGCACCACCTGTGCTCATCGTGATTCCTGGCCTTTAGGAGGCCTTAGCTTAGATTCTGACTGTGTGCACGGGCCTTGCGCAGGCGGTCTCTGTTTCGACGGCATCAGCCACTTCTCAGGCCGGGGGAGTCACTCATACTCCCGCCGCCCGCACACCAGAGCAGGTGATATAGGGACTCCAAACAAAGGGGGCACCACAAGCCCAACCGGTTGTCGCTGCTCAGAACTATGTGGTTCCTTCTATGCCTAAGGATGAGCAACGTAGATTGGAGAGGTTTGGGAGGCTCTAGTCTCCATCTTTCAGTAGTGCAGAGGGACAGGATGCGCAGGGCTTCTTGGATAAGTGTTAGAGGATACTCTGTACAACAAGTATTTTGGACACCACTAGGGTCTCGTTCACTACCTTTTAGTTCTATGGGGCTGCATTCAGTTGGTGGGAGTCTTACGAGAGGCGTAGGTCGGTCGAAGCAACACCACTTACCTGGCAGTAGTTCTCCATTCTCTTTTTGGAGAAGTTCGTGCGTCAGTCCCACAAAAAGGAGTTGCGCAGACAGTTTGAGCAGCTTCATCAGGGTGATATGTCTATGACACAGTATGAGATGTGATTCTCGGAGGTTGCCCGACATGCTATTTGGTGGGTTCCCATGGACAGAGAGAGGGTCAGGAGGTTCATAGATGGCCTCACCTTTCAGTTGCGATTTCTTATGACCAGAGAGAGTGTCTGGTGCTACTTTTTATAAGGTTGTAGACATTGCTCGTCATATTGAGATGGTTCACAATCAGGAGAGGGTTGAGAGGGAGGCCAAGAGGCCTCGTGGACAGGGTGGATTTGGCGGTGTTCCTTCTAGGGGCTAGTTCTAGCACAGTAGGGGTCTTCCATTCAGACATGCTCAAACGGCTCGCCTAGTTCGCCGTGGTGCGTCATCTTGACACGGGTCACACAATTATCAGTAGGGTCAGTCATTATTTAGTGCACTACCAGCGCAGAGTTCTCACCATGCCTCGTCAGCTCAGGTTTCCATGGGTATTTCTTCTTGGCATCAGAAGCAACAGCTCTGTTATAGGAAGGGTTGTTTCGATTGCAAAGATTTTGGTCACATTAAGAAATATTACCCTAGGTTGTTGAGTGGGGCTCCACAGCAGAGTATTCATCCGATAGCACCAGCACCAGCAACTCCACCACCCATCCAGCCAGCTCGAGGTAGGGTTGAGTCAGCTAGGGGTCACCCGAGAAGGGGAGGCTGATCAAGGGGTGGCCAAGCGTGTTTCTATGCTCTCCCTGCCAGACCAGATGCCATTGCTTCAGATGATGTGATTACAGGTATTGTCTCAGTTTGCAACAGAGATGCCTCTGTATTATTTGACCCTGGTTCCACTTATTCATAAGTGTCTTCGTATTTCGCTCATTTTCTAGATATTCCATGTGAGTCTCTAGTTTCATCAGTTCATGTATCTACTCCGGTAGGCGATACTATTACTGTGGATCGTGTATATCGGTCATGTGTGGTGACTATTGGGAGTCTGGAGACCAGAGTAGATATTTTGTTGCTTAGTATAGTCAATTTTGATGTGATATTGAGTATGGATTTGTTGTCTCCATGTCATGTTGTTCTAGACTGTCACGCTAAAACTGTGACACTGGAGATGTCAGGGTTGTCGAGGGTTGAGTGGAGCGACTCTATAAATTATGTTCCCAGTAGAATGATTTCATACTTGAAGGCTCAGCGGATGGTTGAGAAGGGTTGTCTATTCTATGGCTTTTGTGAGGGATGTTAGTGCATAGGCCCATGCTATTGATTTTGTCTGTGGTGCACGATTTTCCGAATGTGTTTCATGTAGACCAGCCGGTCATGCTGCCTGACAGGGATATTGACTTCGGTATTGATTTGGTGCCGAGAACTCAGCCCACTTCTATTCCACCGTATCGTATGGCACCAACGGAGTTGAAGGAGTTGAAGGAACAACTTCAGGAACTCCTTGATAAGGGGTTTATTCGGCGTAGCGTGTCACCTTGCGGTGTACCATTTCTATTTGTAAAGAAGAAGGATGGTACTCTGAGGATGTGCATTGATTACAAGCAGTTGAACAAGGTCACAGTAAAGAAAATGTATCCTTTGCCACGTATTGATGATCTATTTTACCAGCTTCAGGGGCGAGGGTGTTCTCCAAGATTGATTTGAGGTCAGGGTACCACCAGCTGAAGATTCGGGATTCAGATAATCTTAAGACATCTTTCAGGACTCGATATGTCCGTTATGAGTTTGTTGTGATGTCTTTTGGGCTGACCAACGCCCCAACAACTTTTACGCACCTAATGAACGATGTGTTTCAGCCTTATTTTGACTCGTTCTCTATTGTATCTATTGATGACATCATGATGTACTCTTGTAGCCAGGAGGAGCATGCTCAACATCTGAGTATTGTGTTATAGAGATTAAGGGAGGAGAAGCTTTATGCAGAGTTCTCCAAGCGTGAGTTTTGGCTCAGTTCAGTGTCTTTCTTGGGGAACGTGGTGTCCGTTGAGGGTATTAAGGTGGATCAAGAAGATAGAGGCGGTGCAGAGTTGGCCAAACCGTCCTGAGCCACGAAGATTGGATCTTTCTTGGTTTGTCGGGCTATTACCGTCGTTTTGTGGTGGGTTTCTCATCCATCGCATCGCCCTTGACCAAATTGACCCAAAAGGGTGCTCCATTCAGGTGGTTGGATGAGTGCGAGGAGAGTTTTCAGAAGCTCAAGACTGCTTTGACCATGGCTCCAGTTCTAGTTCTACCATCAACTTCTGGTTCTTACACAATGTATTGTGATGCCTCGGGGATAGGTATTGGATGTGTTCTGATGTAGCAGGGTAGAGTGATTGCTTATGTTTTGCTCTAGTTGAAGACCCATGAGAAGAACTATCATGTCTATGATCTTGAGTTAGCAGCTATTGTTCACGCCTTGAAGATTTGGCGACACTATTTGTACAGTGTTCATTGTGAGATTTACACGGATCATCGAAGTTTGCAGCATCTGTTTAAGCAGAAGGATCTTAACTTGCGTCAGCGGAGGTGGTTGGAGCTTCTTAAGGACTATGGTATCACCATTTTGTACCATCCTGGGAGGCCAATATGGTGGTTGATTCGTTGAGTCGCCGGGCGGAGAGTTTGGGGAGCTTAGCATATCTTCCAGTCGTAGAGAGGCCATTGGCACTGGATGTTCAGGACTTACTAGCCTGTTTTTCATATTGGATATTTCTGAGTCGAGCTGAGTATTGGCTTGTATGGTCTCTTCGTCTTCTCTTTATGATCGTATCAGGAAGCGTCAGTATGATGACGCCCATCTACTTGTCCTCCATTATAGGGTTCAGCGAGGTGATTTCAGGGATGTGACTATTGGTGATGACAGGGTGTTGAGGATGCAGAGCCGGATATGTGTGCCCAATGTAGATGGGCTACGGGAGTTTATTCTTGAGGAGTCCCACAACTCGCGGTATTCCATCCATCCAGGTGTCGCGAAGATGTACCAGGATTTGAGACAACACTATTAGTGGAGGAGGATGAAGAAAGATATAGTTGGGTTTGTAGCTCGGTGTCTCAACTGTCAGCAGGTAAAGTATGAGCATCAGAGACCGGGTGGCTTGCTCTAGAGGTTAGAGATCCTAGAGTGGAAGTGGGAGCGGATCAGCATGGATTTCGTAGTTGGGCTCCCACGGGCTTCGAGGAAGTTTGATGTTATTTGGGTGATTGTGGATCAGCTGACAAAGTCTGTGCACTTCATTCCAGTTGGTACTACTTATTCTTTAGAGTGGTTGGCTGAGATTTACATCCGAGAGATTGTTCGCCTTCATGGTGTCCCAATTTCCATCATTCCAGACAGAGGCACGCAGTTTACATCGTAGTTTTGGTGAGCCGTGCAGCGGGAGTTGGGTACTCATGTTGAGTTGTGCACAACATTTCACCCCTCAGACGGACGGACAGCCCGAGCGTACTATCCAAATATTGGAGGACATGTTACGCACTTGTGTCATTGATTTTGGGGGTTCATGGGACCAGTTTCTGCCGCTCGCGAAGTTTGCATACAACAATAGTTATCAGCCAAGCATTTTGATGGCTCTATGCGAGGCTTTGTATGGAGGCAGTGTAGATCTCCGGTGGGATGGTTTGAGCAGGGTGAAGCTAGGCTTTTGGGTACAGACTTGGTCCAGGATTCATTAGACAAGGTGAAATTAATTCAGGAGCAGTTTCGCACGGCGCAGTCTAGGAAAAAGAGTTATGCTGACAAGAAGGTCCATGATGTGTATTACATGGTCTGGGAGAAGATTCAGCTAAAGATATCACATATGAAGGGTGTTATGATGTTTGGTAAGAGGGGAAAGTTGAGTCGTCGGTTCATTGGGCCTTTTGAGGTACTTCAGAGGATCAGGGTGGTGGCTTACAAGCTTGCCTTGCCACATAGCTTGTCGAGTGTGCATCCAGTATTTCATGTTTCAATGCTCCGGAAGTATGTCAGCGATCCGTCTCATGTTTTGGATTTCAGCACGGTTCACTTGGATGGTGATTTGACTTATGATGTGGAGCCGGTGGCCATTTTGGAGAGGCAGTTCGAAGGTTGAGGTCAAAGGATATAGCTTCAGTGAAGGTGCAGTGGAGAGGTCAGCCTGTGGGGGAGGCCACCTGGGAGACCAAGCGGGAGATGCAGAGTAGATATCCACACCTATTTGAGACTCTGAGTATGTTTCTAGACCCGTCCGAGGATGAACGTTTGTTTAAGAGGGGTAGGATGTAACGACTCGGCCGGTCATTTCGCGAGTCATAGCCCCGTTTTCCCCATTTTCTGCTTCTTTTGTGCTTTACAACTATTATATGTCTTACCGGGTTGGTTAGTTCGGGTACGGAGTGATTTCGGGGTGAATTGAGACACTTAGTCTCTTAATTAGAAGCTTAAGTTGGAAAAGTCGACCGGATGTCGAGTTATGTGTAAACGGCCTCGGATTTGAATTTTGATGGTTATGTTTAGGGTTATGGTTCGGTTTGGGTCGATTTTTCCCTAAAAAGAAACCAAACCAAGTAAGTCAGTTTTTCAAATATTGGAACCAAACCAAACCAATTAAGTCAATTTTTATTGATTAGGTTTTTGTCGGTTTTTGTTGGTTTTTTGGTTTTTTCGGTTATTTATCGGTTTTTTCTTATATATGAGACATACGCTACCAAATGCGTATTCCGACAACTACATTTTCCACATAACGCTATCAAATCAATTGCTCTTTGAGAAATATATCATTTACCAAGATATATTGATGATAATTGACTCAAATAGTGATGAATAATTTAAGTACTCAATTAAGAATCGATTATTTTTAACATAAAATAAATTCTTGTGCTTAGTAAAAGAAACTACCAATCAAACTAGAAGGCAAAGAATTAAATTATTATAATAGCAAAGAACTAGACTAAAAAAACAAATGGCTAATATGTACCATAAAATTTTAGAAACTTTATATAAAAATATACATATATATATATGTGCAATATAAATTTAAATAGCTACTTTTATAGTCGGTTTGGTTCGGATTTTTTCGGTTGCTTTTTATTAAAACCAAAACCAAACCAAATTTGATCGATTTTTTAAAACCAAAACCAAACCAAACCTAAAACGTATCAGTTTTTTTGGTCGGTTTGGTTTTGTTTTCGGTTTGGTTCAAGTTTTCATGAAAACCCCTAGTTCTGTTAGCTACGTTAGGTGATTTTGGACTTGGGAGGACGTCCGGAATGTGATTTGGAGGTCTGTAGTGGAATTAGGCTTCAATTGGCAAAAGTTGGAATTTAAGTTGGCTGGCAGTGGAAATTTTGGTATCGGGGTCGGATTTGATTTACAAGAATTTGAATAGGTTCGTGTGTCATTTATGACTTGTGTGCAAAACTTGAGGTCAATCGGACCTGGTTTGATAGGTTTCGACATTGTTTGCAGAATTCAGAAGTTTTGAAGTTCTTTAGGCTTGAATCCGGGTGTAATTAGTGTTTTGATGGTGTTTTGAGTGATTCAAAGGTTCGACTAAGTTCGTATTGGGTCATATGACTTGTTGGCATGTTTGGTTTAAGTCCTGGAGGCCTCGGGTGGAATCCGGGAGGTTTTCGGACTTGGTTTGGGATTTGAGAGGCAGCTGAAGTGCTGATGTTGTTGCTGGTGTAATCGCACATGTGGAGTGAGAACCATAGGTGCGAGCCCGCTGAAGCGGGGAAGGAACCGCAGAAGTGGTTATGATCGAGTTGAGCAGACGTCGCAGGTGCGAAGATTTTCCTGCACCTGCAATGGTCGCAGAAGCGACCAACTAGGCGCAGGTGCGAGATTTAGCCTCGTGTGCGATATATTCCCGCACCTGCGATAGGCGCAGATGCGGTCTTGTAGCCGCAAGAGCGAAACATGGGAATTTATGTGGAATCCGCACCTGCGATGGAATTTTCGCTGGTGCAGCGTCCCAGAGGCGACAGTGGGTCCGCAGATGCGAAAAGTATGGGCAGAAGTTTAAAAGGCAAGGGTTCGCAACTTTTAGTCTTATTACAACATTTTGGACTCTTACTTAGGCGATTTTGGAGAAGCTTTTCGAGGGGATTATTGAGGTAAGATTCTTGAACTCGTTTTGGATCATAAATCTTAATTCCCCACTGATTCCCGACCTAATTAGCAAGATTTTGAAGTGAAATTTGGGGGTTTAGGGCTTGAGAATTGGAGAGTGGATTTTGGGAATTTGGGTGACCAAATAATACCGGATTTTGATGAATTTAGTATGGTTAGACTCGTGATTGAATGACGTGGGCTCGGGGGCTAGGTTGAGCCGGTTTTGGATTTTGGGCTATAATTTAGTAGTTTTCTTATGGAATTGATCCATTTAGCCTATATTAGTTATTTCGTACTGTTTGTGGCTAGATTCAGGGCATTTGGAGACTGATTCGAGGGCCAAGGGCATTTTGGCGTAGGATTTCTACGCAGTTGAGGTAAGTAACAGTCTTAAATCTGGTCTTGAGGGTATGAAACCACGGAATTCGGTATGATGTGACCATTGAGAGGTGACTCACATTCTAGGTGACGGGCGTATGAGTGTGCACCGCGAGGGATTGTGACTTGGTCCGTCCCGTGAGACTGTAAAATCGAATAGCCTATTTACATGTTTCCTGTCTTCTAGTAATTTGACTCCCATTCATGTTAGAAATCATGCTTAGGCTATGTATTTGTGTGGTAGAGACCTGCAGGGGTAATGATACGTGTTGAACCTTCCTGTTTATTGTTATTGTACTCAGTGGTAGCATTTCTTGTATGTTATAACTCAGTCTATGATATTCCCTGTTTATACATCATTGCATTCTAATTGGACTGATTCCCTTGCATTACTGAAGGTCGTGAGGCTAGAGAGGTTCATGACTGAGTGAGGCCGGCGACTTGTTTGTGAGGTATAGATACTGTAGCACGTGAGTTGACCGTGCGAATCATGATGTTTATACTTAGCATGTGAGTTGTCCGTGCGGATTCTGATATGATATTGTAGCACGTGAGCTGTCCGTGCGAATTATAGCGCTTGGGCTGTAGGATCCCCTCCGGATTTTGTACACCCCTAGTGAGCGCAGGTACCTACTGAGCATGTGTATTGAGGGCTGAGAGCCGAGTGTTGAGCTATTGAGAGCTTGACTGACTGTGCCGTGAGAGGTTACATTTGTCTTCCTTGTTGTTGCATTTAGTTGATTCATGCTACTGTTCTAAACTTTCGAAACATATTATTACTTGTTTTACTTGAGCTTAGTAAATATGCAACTGATGACTTATTTTGCCGACATTGACTCATGTCTATCTTCATTGTTGAAAGTTAATGAAATGAATTGTATCGTATAGTTGGTCACTGCTTCTCAGTTCCTTATTTATTTATGTTACTTGCTAAGTTGGTTGTACTCATGCTACACCATGCACTTCATGTGCAGATCCAGGTGTGCACCGTCACGGAGGTCGTTGAGTTCGTGCGCGATCGAGTATCGGAGACTACGAGGTAGCTGCCGGCGTGCGCAGACCTTGTCTCTCCTTCTATGTTTTTTTTCTTTTCTGTATTGATACTTAGACACTGTGTTTATTAGACTGGCTATCTAGATGCTCATGACTTGGTGACACCCTAATGTTTGGGGCTATCTTTCCGCATTATATTTTGAGTCACACTTCTGTTTTTATGAAAATCTCGTTATGAAAAAGGCTTTTGATTTATATTTTATGGAATGTTAAAGTATTTTTGAAAAATTGGCTTGCTTAGTACCACCAATAGGTGCCATCACAACAGGTTAGAGTTTTGAGTCGTGACATTTTGTTTGGAATTGTAAATAATTATACTTGATATATAAAATCATTTAATTACCAAATTAAAAGTGTGCTCGTCATGATTTCAGTAACTTATGTTGATCTATTAGGATTTGTGGCAAAATCCTAACCATCACTAGAAATTTCAGCCGCAATGCTGAAAAATTTTGGATTACCAGAAATTTTTAGCATTGTAGCTAAATACTTGGTGCTTCAAAATTCTGGCGATTACCATGGCCACTTCCCAAAATTCTGACCAACGTGCTCAATATTTTGGACGAAGCTTATTTTCCTAAGACTTTCTTAACGTTAGTCCTAAGAAGGTTTGTCCAACGTAATTTCTTGTTATAAATATTAAGTCACACAGCCACGAAAATAACAATAGTTAGAAAGAAAAGAAAAGAGAAAAGAGAATAGTACTATTGTTATTATTGTTGTACTGTCATTTTCATTCTTATTGTGGTTAGAAGTGGTTTTGTTAGCTGACACAGCCAAGCTGTCCATTCATTTGGGTGATTGTTATGATATGTACACACATTCTAAGGGAAGGAAAAGAACTTTGAATATTGGACCAATCATTCATTTGTGTTCCAAATTTTGGAGAGAGTAGGAAAGAGTTGAAATATCAACACGTTGCTCCCACTTCTCAACCAATGACAATTTTGTTTTCCCACCAAAATAAAATAAAAGAGTTGACAATTATGTAAAATCAGAGAAAAGCGATGTTAGGTACGAATATAATGGAAAAATAAATATGGAAAGAACAAAAATAACTTGATATCCTAATTCCATATCTCACTTATTCTTAAGAGAGACACAAAAGGAAGTTGGAACACATCATTCCAGCTGTTCAATGTAATCAGCAACTTGGCAAAAGTCGTAGGACTCAAAAAATACTTGCTAAGTCACACAAAAGTGTTAGAATATATTATAAACCATGTGTATTGTTATGGTATTCTTTATGGAATAATTATTTATTCGTTTATTTAATTCGATAAAGTTTTATTTTAAATATATCATGTATTTGTCTGTGTCTCTATTGCTTATATAATAGATGATTTAGTGTATAGAGTTTAGCTTATACACGGAAAATTAAGTCATCGGTTCTTATACATAAAGTTTATGTTCACAATCTAATGATGAAATTGGACAAACCATCGGAATGGTTGTAGCACAAGATTAAATGTAATTTATCTTGATTATAGGAATGGTTTACTTCCGACTTCTTGTGCTAGTACATTTTTTATGTATTGAACGGATCTTATTGACCTTGAGAAACGCACGATAAAGTTCCGAGGGAGGTCCTGTGTAGGTGTTTAGAGGTTAGCGGTATTCCGGTAGCGTACATTAGGGTGATTAAGGATATGTATGATGATGCTAAGACTCGGGTGAGGACTATGGGTGGTGACTCAAAGCATTTCCCTGTGGAGATGGGGTTGCACCAGGAATCGGCTCTTAACACATTTTTATTTACCTTGGTGATTGATGTAATGTCGCAACATATCTAAGGGGAGATGCCTTGGTGCATGCTATTTGCCGATGATATAGTGTTGATTGACAAGATGTGAAGCGGAGTTAACGCAAGGTTAGAGGTTTGCCAATATGGACAGCAGCTCCTATTCAAGCTCTTGTTTCGGTTCCCGCAAAAGAAATTGTTGCAGTCTCAACTAGATAAATGAACAACTTCTCATCTATTTCCTATTGTAATGACAAAGGTTTTTCTACTGATCCAGTGTCAGATAGATGGGAATTCTCTTTCAGCTCTTAATCTTCTTGGGATTGGAGACAGACCTTGGAGTCTAAAGGTTTCAAACTGAGTAGAACCAAGATAAAATACTTGGAGTGCAAGTTCAGTGACGGGGCCCATAATGCAGACGTAGAGGTTAAGCTTGATGCTCAAGTTATCCCCAATAGAGCGAGTTTTAAGTATCTCAGGTCTATTATCTTTCGCGCCCCCCTTTTTCTCTCCTTGCGGATAGTCAGGGTTTTCGACATTATTGGGACAACGTGTTTCCTTTTGGGAAAATAGATATAAAGAATTGAAGAGTCGTCACCTAACGAATTAAGGTGCGTTAGGGCACCTATTACAGTTTATTTATAAAACCAGTTGGTATTACTAGAGATTGGGTAAAGGCTTGAGGTTACTTCAAGGGGAAGGTCTTAGGCACCCCTCGAAGTCCACAACAGTGGGTCCCGACCAAACTTACTTTGTGAATTAGTCAGCTAGAAAATAAGTAGTCTAAGCACACATATGTAAAAGAAATAAAGGTATTAACAGATAAGCAGTCTAAGCACACATATGTAAAAGGGATAAAAGAGTCCTTAGTTGTTTATCCTATAGGATCATATCGGTAATCACTCATATGCGAGGGGCTACACGTTGTATTAGCGCACAGGTCATCATATCCTTTTACTACCCAATACCCTCCCCTTAGTGGTTATTGAGTGAGTTTTTATTAACGAACTCTAAGCGTGTTGTTACCCATCCCTTCCTCGTAGTTCTGGAGGAGCTTAGGACCTCTAAATTTGGGCAGTTCTAGACAATCCTAAGGTGTTTAAAAGGCAAAAATCTAGGCGACAATCAAATAACATATAGGACAACCAAATAGGGGGAAAAGCAGTTAAAAGGCTCATGTTTACCTCCACATGTATATAGACAAATAAACAGCACGTCTCAAACACAAAGTTTGGGTGATTTTTAGAGAAACCTAGAACAGGATATCTAGGCGAGTATCAATACACAGAATATGCAACACTGTTTTGGAGCTGAGTGGCAGGGTCCTAATCACTTTGCCTACTGATTTTAGAACCTGTGAGACTTAAGCAGTTTATCAACAATCAGAACGCAATTTTCAGTTTTACACAAAGACATTAATCACCTAAGGCTTGCCTAGGCGTGGGATTATACGTAATCACAGTCACAGGAGTTGTTTAAACCAGTTTGAGATTATTCAACCTATAGGAATACTTGATCTAGGTGATACAGATTATAACAGGTGATTTATACCAATTTGTATTTAGAGACATGATACCTACGTGTGAGGCCGTTTTAAAAGCTTTTCATAGACAGTTATTTATTTTAGTCGAATTAGACATGGTTCAAACAGATGCAATCAGAGTTCCTAAAAAATAGGGTATCTAATACATATAGGGGATGACTATTTTTATTAAGGTTATTTAGTAGAAGAATTTCTAAGTGACAGTACTAATGTAGAGCCAGAAATTGAGTATGCAATATGCTGAAGCAATAAACGTGAATATCCTAAAAACATTATGTCTAATGCACAAGTTTGGCATGGTTTGAATGCAGATAGACACATCAATCCTAGAACATGATTTCTAATGCAGATTTGCATAATGTAAAGCCTAGAAACATGATTTCTACCAGCATTACCCATAAGATCACATAGCTACCCTCCATTTTCACTAGTTACCCCAATATTTGTTTACAAATAATTATTACAGACCAATGATTGAATTAATTACATAAATGAAATATAAATTAAACTATAGGAAGTCTGAAGTAGGCCCAAAGCAAACCTGGGAGTACCAGGCCTTCAGTAGTCTCAAATGCCCAGGATTTCATAGCCAAATTTGTGTCAGAGTTCCCTAAGGACCTCAAGGATCCCGGGAAGTGCTCACACCCAGAATTTTCACAATAGGGACTAAATATGTGCAGTGTGGAGTGACCATCCCTAGTGTGCCAGAGTTCCAAGGAATCTCAAGCGGATCCCAAGGCAGTACACACACTGGAGGGGCAGAACCTATTGACTTAAGAGTAAAGTGAGAGTGCTTGACATAGTTTTGAAAGGTTTTAGTGGGAAACAGTATGCAGATGACTCTTAGGAGTGAAAAGATTTTCTAAAATAGGAACTAGCTTAGTGGTAAAACAATTTGAGAAAAAGTATTAAAACACTTTGGAATCAGAACACAAATCAATTGGTCTTAGAATAACCAGATTCAGGAATACTTAACAAACAGATTTCACATAGGGATAGAGGGGTTGGGGACACATAGAATACACATCAGTGTATAGTGGAGCACATAAGCAACAAGATGCCCAGAATTCTCAAGGGTTCTATAGAATTAATGAGATAGCTATAAGATAGGTGATTGAGGCATAGAGCAAAGATTACAGTAAATCCACGTTGAAAACACATAGACACTGGACATTATCAAGCACACAACTAGAGTAATCATGAGAGACTAGGTAACTTAGCCTGATCTCATCAGTAAAGCAGAATAGGCAAGAACTTAAATGAGCAGGCTAGTCGAACATCACACAAGTATTCATATTGTAGACATGCTAATTGCATACTGAACAAAACAAGATTTAGACATGCTAGATAAAGCAGTAGACGGGCAATTATAGTTTAGACCTACTAATCACACATTGAACAAGAAAGTGTTAGGCATGCTAAGAAAGACAGTAAACAAGAACAAGAATGGCACTTATAACTGATGAACCAAAGCAATAATGAAGCACGTATGGTTTAGGTTCTAAAATTTAATCATAGACATACCAGTTAAGGAGAGAGAACACATAATGTAAAGCAGATGTTGTGCAATACCTAGCCTTAGCTTACAGCCGGCTAGGCCAATGAATATCACAAGTAGCAAAGAAGAACAAAGAGCTTTTAGAGTGTACGTGTGTTTTTGAACCAATGTTCGTGTGTTGAAGTGAGAATAGAGGAGAGTATATATAGCAGTTTAGGAGCAGAGCAGAATAAGGTAAGAGAGATCAATCATTCAGCAATTAAGGAAGCCACATAATCAATTATACATAAAATCAGCATAGTCTTCCCTTAATTAAGGGTAATTACCCAACGGTAAA
Organism: Nicotiana undulata; assembly: GCA_005239495.1. Taxonomy (NCBI): domain Eukaryota; kingdom Viridiplantae; phylum Streptophyta; class Magnoliopsida; order Solanales; family Solanaceae; genus Nicotiana; species Nicotiana undulata. Next base: position 46,705 of record ML243261.1, read on the forward strand.
GGACATGACACATTTAAGAAAATCAAATCAAATCAGGCTTAAGTAAAGAGTGAGTAATTAGGGGTAAATAAACAGAATTTCAATTAAGGAAATAATCGTGAAGAATCAGTAAATATCACAAGTTAAATAAGGTAAGAAAATAATTAAAGTCGTAAACAAGGGACTAAATCAAGAATCAGCACATAAGTTTTAACGGAGCAAATCAGTAAATCAAAAATTCGAAATAGTACTGATTCAAGGGGGAAAGAATATCAGCTTCCACAAATAGACAAACGGCTAAATAAAATTTCATAAACACACGGAAATTAGCCGAGATCGAATCAGAAACCCTAATAGAGATGAACTAGGGTGAAAAATCACAAGACATTGAATTAGACTAAGGGGGAATCATGAAAGCCAAAGCACAGAACAAAACAATGTAACAAGTAACACGGAAAGACTCAGAATCGAAGCAAATATAAGAAAATTGGGGTTTTAACATAAATTGATTAAGGTACGAACAATCTTAACATGAATCAGCCTTAACATGAATCAGTCAGTAACACTTAAGGACAACAATTAAGCATTCGAAAATCAGAAAATCTTTGAGAGGGTGAGTTTCAGTAAACCCTAGTTTTAGAAAAACAGAGAATCAATTGAAAAATATAAAACTTTCACGAAAACATGTGAGATAGGTTCGATTCATCTCAGATCTGTACATATCTGAGAAGATCGAAGATAGAAATTAGGTTTCTTTAGGGGTAAAACAGAGATGAGAACATAGACTTAGGAATCCATGGATTTAAGACGAAAATAAGAAAGATCTTACTCAATGGCGAATCAAATGGTCTGAAACAGGCGAGAGAAAAAACCCAAAGGTGTGAACATATTTGCCCTGGTCCCTTGAGAAACTCATCAAGGATCTAGGAGATGGTGATACCATAGCATAGAGGAAGCCATTAGAGGCCTGCGGTGGTGAAGAACCACCATAGGAAGGCAGTAGGTTAGTGAAGACGGGGGAGAATTAGGACTTCTGCTAGAGAGCGTTTGAGAGAAGAAAAGAGGAGTGACGACGGGGAAGGGGTGAAATGGTTAGGGTTAGAGGGGGGTCTTTTGGTTTAATTATGGTAGGGGGATCCTAGGTCGTTGATCAAAAATGATCAACGGCCAGGATTGGCCAAGGGGTTTGGGTCGGGCAGCCTGGTATTGGGCCTAAGGGTCTTTGGGTTAGTTTATAAGGAGTATTGGGCTGGTAGATTAAGGCTAAAATTGAAATAAAAAGAGGATGTCTATTAAATACACCAAACAATTGATTAAAATAATTTTGTAAAATTAATTACTAATTATAAATGATTTTTCATGCATAGAAATGTTTTGAAAATAGTTATTTAGTATTTTAAAATAGGATGGACTAATTTCTAGTACAGTAATACAAAAAATATATGCAAGGGCTATAATTGTAAAGTTATTGCAATTATGACCAAAAGTGCCAATTTATCCATTTATAAAATAATTTGGACTTAATAGGACCATAAATAGTGATATTAAATCAAGAAATATTTTGAAATCATTTGTGACGCAAATTTTATAATTATTTATTAAAAGCAAAATACTAGGCAAATTAATTTTAAAATGTAGGAATTGTGGAAAAATACCAGTTGATGCTAATGCATGACCCTTGATAGGAGGGTGTGGAGGTCGAGGATTAAGGTAGAAGGTTAGTGGGTAGTTTTTTGTTGTTCACCGATAGTCTTAGTAGCATGCATGTCCTTTCATATCCTTAGATTTTTATTATGTTATGTGGTTTTGTTCGCCTTAGGTATTGTATTCCCTGTTGCTATTTGGTACTACTTATCCTTTATCTCTCCCTTTTTCTTTTCTCTTCCTTCTTTCTTCCTACCTTGCTTTACTCTTTTTCTTCTTGTCCTTCCTGAGCCGAGGGTCTATTGGAAACAACCTCTCTACCTGTATTAGGTAGGGGTAAGGTCTGCGTACAGACTACCCACCCCAGACCCTACATGTTGGGATCATACTGGGTTTGTTATTGTTATTATTGTCATTTATTATTTTGATTTATTAAAAGGTGAGATTCTTTGGTGGGTTAATAAGCCTGGTAAATTGGACAATAATGATACACATTGGCGAAATAATAATTAATTGATAGAATCCATGTCTCGATTTTTTAGATTGATGATACTCCTTTATGAAAGTTTATATGTTTTCATGTGTAGACACGACCGGTGGATTTTCTATCTGACACATGAAATAAGTTAAGCAAAAGTCTAAAGGAAGTAATCAATAATTTAAGCTGTTAGTAATTTAATTTGATTTGTTAGTATCTGAATCTTAAAATGGGGTGTTAAATAAGGTTTTATGGAAAAATTTCAAAATTGTACTAAGGAGTGCGATTACGAGTTTTTAGTGAAATAATTTATAATTTATTACAGTAGAAATTAATTTCAAATTTTAAAATTAAATCCATAATAGGAAGCCTAGTTAATTAAATTCGGTGGTCCCTATTGTGCTTAAATAAGAGGAAATAAAAGAAAAACTTTCCTTAGTGGAAGAAAATATCTAACAGGTTTTGGAAAAGGGTTTTAACCTAAAAATGTGGCTATATATATACTCCATATTGGGTTGGCCGTTTTTTGCGCTGGTTTTTACACGTTTTCTTCCTTGGAATTTCGCCAACCCGAAATTTTCTCTTTCCGGATATTATTTGGGTAACACGGTAGAAGAAGTGGAGGTTTTGCTGAGGTTGTGGTCTCGCAACTCTGGAACTGGAGACCGAGATTAATCTGCTTTGTTCACGCTTCAAGAGGTAACTCGAATAATCTCCGTATGTGCTAATTGTTTAATTCACATATGAATATGATATTGCAATTGCTTCCGCTGCGATATATAATCCAACAACTGGTATCAGAGCCTACTCAAGCCTAATTAAATGATTAGGATGAACAACGAAAAGTAGTATCATGTTATATGCAAGTTTTTAATTACATGCAAAGATTGTTTTTTCTACAAAACTGCATTGTTGTTATCATGAATATTTGTTCCAAATATTATGATTATTATTAAAATCATGTAATATATAATTGTTGTTGATGATATTTGATTAGAATAATCTGAAAATGTTGTTAATTTATGAAAAACGCAAAAGTCACTATTCGGCCAAACTGGCCAGAAAATTACGTAAGCCGTTTTTTGGGCTTTGGGGTCGTTTAGATGGTGTTTTGGACGTTTTTTATCTATTTTCTGGAAATTTTTCAAAAAAAAAATTAGAGTTGTTTTTAATCCAGTGGTGGTAAGGATCGTTTCCTATGGACTCCAGGGTTAAATTCTGATGATATAATATTTTTACACGTTGACATAGGTCTTCTTCCATATCGGATAAACTCATTATAGCTAATCACTAGGTTATACTAGTTGTTGATTACTTGTATTTACTCTCCATGTGAGTATGTATGTTGGTTCAATGGGACTAGTATATTGAATGTTGATATTCACTTGACTTAAATTAACAGTTTACACTCTATCTGAGTATGGCGTGTTTAAATTCATGGAGTGAACAATCTGTCATTACATATGTATATTGCAAGAATATCTCTTTTCCCATCAAAATGTTGTTCAAGGTGCATGGATTATATGTATGTAGTATGTTTTGAATTTTAATATTCAATAATACATGACTGATTTTGATCTATTTATTTAATTGTCTCTCTTTCAGTCCCCTTACTGCTATTCTTACTCAAAACAAACTTGAGGGTCCGAATTATGTTGATTGGAAACGAAACTTGGATATTGTCCTAATTGCTGAATAGTACAAATTTGTGCTCGATGAGGTGTGTCCAAAAAAACCTGGAGATGATGCTACAGATGATGAACAAAAAGCTTACCAAAAATGGGTTAAGGTTGATGAGATGGCGTGGTGTTACATTCTGGCATCTATGTCAAATGTTCTGCAACATCAACATCAGTCTATGGAGTCTGCTTATGACATTCTGGAAAATCTCAAAGAAATGTTTGGAGATCAAAATCGTGCGGCTAAGCAGACTGCCATGAAAGCTCTTCTGAATACCAAAATGGTTGAAGGTTCATCTGTTAGAGACCATGTTCTGAAGATGATGAGTCTTCTGAATGAACTGGAGGTCCTTGGATCTAACATTGATAAGGATAGGTTGAAATGATCCTACAGACTCTGCCTGACAGTTTTCAGCAGTTTCGCCTGAATTATAACATGAACAAAATTGATTTGTCACTTGCGAAATTGTTGAATGAGCTGCAGTCGACAAAGACTATTATCAAGCAACAAGCTCCTCCTGTGGCATTGAATTTTGAGGTAGGTTCTTCTTCTAAGCCGAGAGGCGGGCAGAAGAAGAAAAAGGCTCAAACCCCCTCTGTTGGTGGCGCAACTGCTAGTGTTGAAAAGGCTAAGGGTAAGTGTTATCGCTGCAAGAAGACTGGGCATCATAAGAAGCAATGTACGGCTTATCTGGCCAAGTTGAATAAGAAACCAGGTGATTTACATCTACTTATCATTGAAACTCTTTTACCGGTTGTTTTTACTATTTCATGGTGTCTAGATTCGGAAGCCACTAATCATGTCTGCACTTATTTGCAAGTGTTTCAAGTAACGTGGCGGCTAAGTAGAGGAGAAATCAATGTTTATCAAGCAAATGGTTCAGCAACCAAGCTTTAGCATTAGGAAATATTAGTATTTTATTTGGTAGCGATAGAGTAGCTTTAAAGGACACATTATATGTATCTTCCGTTAGAAAGAATTTAATTTCGATTTCTAGCGCTATGAGAGATGGTTATGACATTAATTTTTATGATATTGATAAATGTGTTATTAGTCATAATAAATGTTATCTCTCTTCGGCTACATTGATTAATGGTCTTTTTATTGTTGACTCTATTCCTAAACTGTTACAACTTTAAGAACTGAATTATATTGATTTACCAAATAAGAAAAAACGTTCTTCTCAATTTAGTGAAACATATTTATGGCACTTGCGTTTGGGTCATATAAATCTAAACAGAATTTCAAAGCTGGTCAAGGATGGACCTTTAAGTTCATTAAAAGTGGAGGTACTACCAACTTGTGAATCTTGTTTAGAAGGAAAAATAACAAAATGAAATTTCCCCTCAAAAGAAAATCGAGCAAGTGATAAATTAGAATTAATTCATTCTGATTTGTGTGGTCCAGTGAATGTCCAAGCAAGAGGTAATTTTGAGTATTTTGTGACTTTCGCAGATGATTACGCAAAGTATGGATATATTTACTTGTTGCGTCGAAAGTCTGAATGTTTTAAAAAGTTCAAAGAATTTAAGACAGAGACTGAAAAGCGACATAATAAATATATCAAGACACTACGATCTGATTATGGTAGGGAGTACCTCTCTGCGAAATTCATTAGTTATTTATCAGAATGTGGAATTACCTCTCAATTATCTACACCTGGAACTCCACAACAAAATGTTGTAGTTGAAAGAAGAAATAGGACTCTTATGAAAATGGTTAGATCAATAATGTTATTCAGTTTGCCCTCGTTCTTTTGGGGACATGCCTTAGAAACAACAAATTACGTTTTGAATTTAGTTCCTTTAAAGTCAGTACCTTTGACCCCTACAGAATTATGGACTGGGCGCAAGCCTAGTCTGCGGCATATTCAAGTTTAGGGTTGTCGGGCACATGTGCTAAAAGGGAAAACGGATAAATTGGAGGCGATAACGGATGTATGCGTGTTTGTGGGTTATCCATAATGCTGATCAAATTAGCTTAGATCTCTCAATTAAGTCGTTAATCTATTTAGATACACATTAAGCCCTACGTGCAAAGTAAAGAGCTTGAAAAAGAAACAGACAAGACTATAGGTTAAATTTGTTCGATTGCTCCTCATACAAGAAGTAATAACTAACATTTTCTGTTTTCATTATATACTCAAAATAGAATTCATGTTGTAATATTGTTATAATTTTTGAATGGTTATGGAAAGAAACAGGGTAGCCATATTCGTTGTGTGTTTGGTAGACCAAAAATAGATAGTCAAATGCGATGGATGATGGACTGTCACTTGCTTAAGATTTAAGTACTCCAATCTATGTCTGCAACTCTGCATGATGCGTGTTTTTCTGTTTCCTTTTTTCTCTTCTTTTTTTCCTTTAAAATTTGGGTTGGGGTTTTGGGGGGGGGGGGGGGGGGGGGGGGGGGGGGGGGGATGCTCCAACAAGAGAGGCAGAAACAACTACTGTCCAACTTCCAAGACGAAGCTAGCATCCAATTAATTGCTAGTGTTTGACGTATATTGGTATATATACAACAACTTTTACTTTTAAAGGTCTAAATGGAAACTGCTTCTTTTAAATATATCCCCAACAATATGTAGGAGTCCATATCGCCATGGAACATGCCACGTAAAGATGTGTCTTGCAGAGGGGGGAAACACAAAATAAACTGAGGTGTGTTAGAAAAATGAGAAAGCCACGAAGTTTTTCTCTAAAGCAACGGTTAAAATGTTCATCATGATTGACTAATAGTTAAGATGAGAATTATAATATAATTGTAATGTTTAAGGTTGATAGAGAAATATGTAATAAGGCTCAAAAGTTTCTATTCGATTCCGAAAAATATGATAGTGCAAGGCTCAAATAGTGTATCTCCGTGTTATATACACTATTTGATAAAATGTTGGGAAGTGAATAACTTTTTGAGAAAAAAGAAGAAAAACAATGGGTATCCAAAGCGAGAGGATCATGTAATAGTTAATCAAATACATTTTTGGTATTACGTATAACTTTATAACGTCGTTACACCGTATTTGAAATTTCAAAATACAAAATCTACACGGATAACAGTAAGTTGTGAGTGGTTATATTATGCTGTCTTTAGTTTGGTTTTTTCTCCTCCCCTTCATTAGGAGCTGCTATCTGGGATTATTCAGGTTGTTATATTTGCCTCACCCTTTACAAAAATAATTCACTTAAAAACACACTACTATAATTTTTTAAATTTCTATAGTTGGATGGTGTGCCAAAGTCCGTATAAAGATCACCACGAGTAACTCCCAAGTCCAAATATCTCCGATAGAGGTAACCATCAATTCAAGTAGCTACGGTTTTAAAAGGAAAATGTAAAGAAAGGGCCGTTGATAGTGGAACAACCATAACTTTTCAGCTGAGTTCTGTCTAATCATTTGCAGTCCTTATAGCCTATAGGCATTATATTTTAATACTCTCATGATGTCCTAATCCGTTTGCGCGCACTCGGTAACTATTCTCTTTCCAGTACATGTACCGAGGTAACTAAGCTGACCAACTTTAGGCATATTCTTTGCGCTTCAATTAAAATCTGAAACCTAATGTCCCATGGTTTTTGTTACAACTTTATGACTGTTAGGCTACACTCTTGGTGCTCCTCATAGGTATTACTTACTCTAACTGGGTGCTCATGCAAATAGATGCAGTGTTTCAGCAACCACATTCAAAATTTGACATTCACAATGATGAACAAATGTTATGCTTACAGATAAGAAAGAATTTACAAGCGACTGAAAAAGCTTACTTAAATATAACAGCCCAAAAGAAACAGCAGAAGATGGGAGCATCCTTTCACATTACAGTTGAGAAACTACAGTCCACTCTAATTCCCATCAACTCAATGAATCATTTGTTTGTCAGTTGTATGCTATGCTCATATTCTCGCCCTTGTTTAGACTTTTCAAATGAAGTAGACGTACAAAGAACCAATTTACATTTCACATGAAGACCCTATCATGTACATTCTCTGATTCGAACTACCAAACTTCAGCAGAATACATAAAAGAGAGCTTTTCTTTAAATATCGGTTAGAATCATTGGACATAGAAGGCTCCTGAAGCAGGGGGAAAAAACTGATTGCTTACTTTATCGAGGTTAAGAGAGATCTGACACACGTAAACTCCTAGCTGTAGCGACCAAAAAGCTAACTGTAACTGAAAGCTCAGTAACATATACTTTCTATTCTCCGTAAGCACTCTTTCCGCAAAGGTGAATCTGCAAATATAGCTCTGATGAAGTCTTCAACCTGTAAAACCACCTAGCTAATGAATATGACATGATAGTTCAAGAACAAGAGAAGAGACCCATAGTGCTCCAAACAAGACACTGCTTTAGGCCGTAGTTAACAAATTACAGATTGGGTTACAGTTTTTCTTTCTTTAGGATATTATGCTAAAGATCCTCATCTGGCTGCGAAGCACAGTGCACACAATCCAACCAAATAGATTACCTTGTAACTAGCTTAATTAATGTCTGGTTTCTTTATACATACCTCTGATTGCGTAAAACCGCAGTTGACAAGTTCACCAGCCTCCCAAGCTTCAGTAATGGATTTCAGTGGCATGTCCAGGAGATCTATTCACATTGTCCAGCGGAAAAATAAGGTAAGGCTGAGAATCATTACCATCTGGAATAAGCACTTCCAACAATGGGCATACCTGCTAGTTTGCGTGATTTCCGGAGGGATGGTATAAGATCATCAAGAGTTTGTGCAGGAGACTCCTGCAACCTTCCTGACTGGTTGATAGCCACTACAGAGTCCAACAAAGAAGACAGACTCTCGAATAGCAGATGAATCAGCCTTTGGAGCTGTAAACAAACAAATAATCCTATAAGGTCAAAGAAATGTAAGAAATCGCTTGCTATTTTTTAATTTTTTTTGGATGAAGAACTGTAAGGAAAAAGAAAAATAGCAGGCAGTCTTCATTCTTAAAAAAACAGCAGGCAGTCTTCATCCTTTAAAAAAAGGGCAGGCAGTTATCTGGTAACTTATTCCTGCACACAATTCGATGGCTTAATACATGCAGAGTCCGGAGCTTCCTGGTCAAATAACAGACAACCTTTGGTCCTCACCTGCAATGTTTCTTCTGCACCAATATCGTATAGAAGGAGAATATCATTTGCTACTCTAGAAAAGACTGCCTCCAGCACCATGCTCATACTTCTCTTGTAGGCAGAAGGTAGGAGTAAATGGTGCCATATAATATATACTTTCTCAAGTATGAAAATCACCTGCAAGGAAATGCTTAAGCCCTGTTGTTAGGATTAAATATTAAATGTAAAAACCATTTCCAGCAGGAAGTACAAATCCCTAAACAGTACCTGGTCAATGCTCAACTTAGCAGATTCATATTGCTTCATTTGGTGAGTATTTTGAAATCCATCAGCCCCATCGATAGCCTAGAATCACATCATTGCCAGCAAATATAATCACTGAGATGTATACAACTTGTAGGAAACCAAAATGTCTTGTGTAAGCTCAGGGGGCGAAGTTACCTGTTTTAGGTTATAAATGACAAGTTTAATTTGTCTTTGTAGAACTTCTTCTGCAAGCAGCTGGAATCTTGGAGCCAAATCCGCAAAAACAACAAGTTCCTTTATTGAAGCTGGAAAGTCTGAGCGATACTGAAACAATTTACTGTTGCTTTAACCAATAATGAAAAGGAAGAGCAGATGGAAACACAAGCGCGAAAATACTAGTAGTACAATCAAGAAAGAGATGGAAGCTTGAAATTTAATGACTTTCAATTCTTCAATAACTATGTTGTTGCTGTTGCTCATGTCATATTCAAACCATATATGGTGCAAAGTTGATTAGCATTAGAAAACCCATGGTTAGTGAGTGCATGCAAAGGAAAAAGCTCAGGCTCTCTACCTCATCCAAGCTAAATATCGGAGAACTTGGGGAACTTCACTTCTTAATTATGCCGTAGTATCAAAAGTAATGAATGCAAACAACGTTTGGCATAGATCTATGCAGCTATTAGTGGATCACCCATCACACCTGTATCATACAGTGCTATTTTTTTTCTTGAGAGCTAGTTTTTGAAAGACCAAATATATCCTCTGGAACTCTCTTTACCCATAAAAAAAACCTCGGGGTGCTCTCATGAAGAATCAGAAATGGATGGGTTCAGAACAGAAGAAGGTCATGCTGGAAGACACACCATAACCTTGGAAAATCATTATTCATAAAGTAATAAGATTTTATTGAAAGTTTGGGCAGAAACAACTTATACAAGTATACCAAAAAGTAGAAAACCTACCAAAAGAGATGGTTTTCTAAGAGTGACAAGCAACCTTCTAAACATAAAGGAATCTCATGGGAGCACCAAAAAGAAATAAGGGATAAGAGGCTATTTCTCAACCTTGTAAGATCATGTAAAGATACGGTGTTGTTTTTTTCTGCTCCTATCCTAAAATTAAATTTAATCTTTTCGTATTTGGTCCGCACCAAAAACTACTCCCACTTTCTTAAATGAAGGTTTACCATATACTATATGACACGAAAAGTCAAGACATGGCATTTTAACTAATCCAACTTTTAAAATCCTTTTTTTAAAATTTTGGAACTAACAAGATGCGCGAGTGCCCTAGTTAAGACTAAAGAAAGCATATTTCTTATTTTTCTCCTAATCACATCAAATCAAACTGGACACCTATTTCAGATTGTGGGACTTTTTTTTCGTGCAGTAGGACACGCTAAAACAAGAGCAAATCAAATCAACTAAAACAGAATGAAGATATTTTTCCATCCATGCTTACCTCAAATGCAAGTCCAAGAATCTCCTGAGATAGATAGTGACAATCATTGTGAATAAGAACGGCAGAATGGTTGATGGAATCAAGCTGCCTTTCGAACTTTCCAAGCCAAAACAAGGGGAGGAAACCAGAAAAAGAAAAAGGGATGAGTATTAAAAATATAGGAATTATGCTCATGAAAAGGCACAAAAAACAGACACCAAACTGCCCTTGCCCTGAAGGCTTAGAAGGTTGTAATAAAGAAAGAAAAAAGAAACATGTATTGGAGAAGGAGTAAAAGAAACATTTTGCTCAATGCATTCACATATGTGCATGAGATTGAAAAAGGTCGGATAGAAAGGAAAAGCATTTGCTGCACGAGTAAGCTTCTTTATGATGCAGCTCTCTTCTGCAGTTACCTTGACACGTATGACGGCTTCATAAAGAAGTAGAGAATCCCTAGCAGCATGATAGAATTCCAATCCCACTCTAGGAGATGACAAGCAGACATCCTGCATGATCGGACCATTCTCCACAGGGGTCATTAGATGAAAGGATGTGGGAGAAAGTACAAGGTAAAATAAAAAAGTAAGAATGGGCAGAAGAGCCAGACAAGCAAGACTAGTAAAATTCCTTCTACTGATGACTATCAAAGACAAAAGACAGGCAAATATCTTAGCATATTCCATTGGTTTCAACTGAATCTGCAGCTTAAAAACACATTGTAGCCTTCATCCATTAAACGAAGGACTTGCACATCACAAAAAATTGAAATATGAAGACATTATAAATTAAGTTAGTATACTTTTGGGTTTTGTTTTACTAAAATGTTTAATCAATGTTATTGAGGTCAATTACGCTGTTGAAGACATAAACAAGTATATATAAGTGTGTTCTCTCTGACAGCTTAAGCTTTTAGATAACATGGTCCCACACTTGAACATGGTATCAAAGCAGGCAGAGGTCCTGATTTCAAGTCTCAGCACCACCTATTATAAAAAGAATTTTCACATGCTTGACCCGTGAATAAGAATCGGGTTTGCACGTGAGGGGGCGTGTTGAAGACATCATTAAGTACATAAAGTGTGCTCTCTCTAACCGCTTAAGCTTTTAGATAAGATGGTCACACACTTCAACAACCCCAATTTTCACCATGCACTCCCCACACAGTGATCAAGACTTCAGGCAAACAATTTTTGGAAGAACATGCCTTCTATGAAAAAATTCAGTAAAACACGGTACTAAAAATGCCTCCTAGTTAATGACATTGCTTTGGCAATTACTGAAAAGCATTTCCTAAGTTCAAAACACAGTAAGCATAATCAATCAGAGCTGGCAGAAATATTTTGATCTCTGCAAGATAGCTGATGGAATAGAAGCTATATTTCACTCAGTAACGCTGGAATAGAAGCTAAATATAAAGCAACTTTTTTTGGTAGTCAATTCAGAGGCTTCTATATTAAGATACTTCATGATACTAAAGGATGTACATTAATAGTGAAGACGAGTTGAAAATAATGCCAAAAGAATTAACCAAACCTTGGCCCTATGAGTTAGCTAAAAAGGGAAAGTAAAGGAGACAGAGGGGAGAGAGGTGAAAGTAAAACGATTTGGTTTTTCCCACATGTAAGCAAAACTCTGTATGATCTTTTAAGTTTCAGTGAACTGACCTTGAGTGTTCCGTGAACTAACGTCATTAGACCTAAAGATGCTTCGGACACCACACATCTCTCAGATGTAAAAAGCAAATCGACAACAAGGTCAGATGACCTTTCAGCCTTTTTGTCATCCTTAACTTTAGAGTGTCTCCTGGCACCATCCTGCAGAAAGAGCTCTACAGCACATTCAAAAGCTAAAACATTGACAATTCAAAATGCAAAAGTATAACACTTAGTACTTACATCTGGAAGGCGGAAGTCAGACTGTAAAAGTAGATTTCTAGCCTTGGCCAAAATCTCAACCTTCTTCCTGGATGCAAAATGGACCTCCACATTATCAGCGAATTTGCTCAATCTTTCATCCTTGCCATCAGAGGAAGCAATGAACATTAACTCCTTTAAACTTTCCTCAAAGTCAGATGTGCATTTTATGATTTTCTGGAAGTCTGCCAGTTTGGAAGCATCATCAGGCACGTTCTGAAACAAGAAATGTCAAAATTGTGAATTCAACAATAAAATATACCTATCATTAGCTTGTATATTATTTTTTCTCAAAAAAAAAAAAAAAAAAAAGATGTACCTAGCATCTAATAGAACAAAATCAACAATGAGAATTATGCATGCTAATCAGCTGTTTTCTTTATCAAGTGCTATCCAAAAGAATAAAAACCAGTAAACATTTGATGCTTCATTAGTCTGATAATGCACAGTGCTAGTTATCGCAATATTCCTAAGATATAAGAAGATATACCAAGGAAAAGAGAAGAATTCACACAAGCATGTCACTAAAACACTTGATTCTTCAAACTGGTTCTTAACTGCATTGCTAAGTATCTCTGACTAAAGTCACATATCGGTCACACCCTATATCATATGGACTCAGTTAAGGACTTAAGGGTACAGATCTCATAGGGGTGCAAGTGTCTAATAGGAGTACGCTCAGCCAGGATTTGATGGCTACGGGTCCCACTGCTTTTAATGCAAAATACCACTAGTGAAGAGATTGAATTTGGGTGTACCTTTAGTCGGTTTGATCCGTTTTGGATCAATTCAGTTCTGTACGGTGCAGTCCATTTGGAATTAATTCAACTCAATTTAAAAGATTTTTTATGCATAAACGATTATGCGATCACAAAATCGAATAAGTTTTGTCCAATTCAGTCGAATTCTCTCGATTCAAATTCTATTGAATAATGTGATTAAAAATATAAAATAAAATTTTAAATTAGGAAATACACTACTTTGATCAACATATAGCTAGATTAATACTATGTCTTTGATGCATTACTCAAAAAATTTCTAAAATCAATAAAATAACATTAGATGGATAAAAAGAGGAAATGATTAAAATCACAATCAAATAAATTCGAAGATTTAGAGAAAGAAAAAGGAAGCAAATACACAATTTAAATAAATGATAAAAATGGGATTGTACAAAAAGATTGAATAACAAAGATGAAGAAATTAAGAAAAGGAGCATAAAGAAAAGAAGGGGAAGGGAAAAAGATACCAGTAGAACCACACAACCTTAAGAGTAGCGATTCTAGGTCTGTTATTGGGGGGGGGGGGGGGGGGGTGTTCAGTACCTTAACCATGGCACCTACAGTCATTTCGTGACTTGGGGTGGCACCCGTTAATTATGTACAATTGTTTGAGGAAAATACCAGTGCACATGTAAGATTTTACCTGAGTGCCCGGGTGGCGTACCACCCCCAATCCCCTACTTAGATCCGCCCCTGCGGGCAGCATTTTGCTAGTTCATCGAAGTACCATCTCACCCATTCAACATGGGTACGTCAATGCAAATGCAGGACCCATGTACATAGGTCACATCAACATCTTTTCTTCCCCTTTGGAGATGAAATGGAACTCAGAATAATTTCTACTTAACCAAATATGATATGAAAAGCATATATCAAAGGCATCATCAAGTTATCAAGTCAAGAAAGGAGAAAACGTACTAGAGCAACTCAAACTTTCTATGCTTTTTATACCAGAATAAATTTTCAACTACTTGAGATAAATGTTGCAGCTCCCGTCAAATGGTCCTACTAAATTGGAAGAGTTGAAATGAATTAAGAAATAAGGAATTAAGGATATCATCTGAATTCAGACATAGTAGCACTAATGAAAGTCTTTTCTTCCAATAAGTAAAGTTATAATGAAGTTCCTTTTTCATGTTTTATGAAGTTAGAAGACTAATGAAGTACTTATGCCCATTGGATCAAACTTTCATGGATAAACAGATAATTTACATTACTTCAGCCAAAATAGGATTCAGCAAATTCACCAGAGTAGAGCCGTATGCATTGGCTCGTATTCTTAGCTTTCTTCAGAGTAATTCGAAGCTACTTTATCTAAACGGCAAAGGGTCTTATCCGCCTCTCTACTATCATCAATAGTTTAAAAAAAGCCCTCTGTTATACTATTAGGACATCCCAACCCCTGACGTTATACTATTATACGTATATGCCCTTATTTTAACGGAAAGGCCACGTGGCAGGCTTAAAACCATCCGGGTAATTTATTACCGGTCCGACCCAACCCATTACCCAACCCGACCCTAACCCTTCTCTAAAACATGGTCTATCATCGAACTGTTAAACTGAAATTCTTGGACGGCTGCTTCAACCCAAACCAAAAATGACTTCAATCAAACTCCATTTCTAAAAAACACAATTGAAATCGAGAAGAAGAAACAGATTTTTTTTCCGGATTTGAGAACAAAACGGAATTAAAAGGAACTGAAATTTTGATACGATTTGGGGAAGTTGGCGGCGGCTGTAGTGGTGTGAGATGAGGGTAGAGCCGGCGGGAGATGGCGGCCTGAGGTCATTTGTGGGAGGAGGCTGGCGGCTGTTTTGGGGTCTCTAGGGTTTGTCCCTTCTTCTTTTTTTATGTCTAAGAAGAAGAAGAGTATTGAGGGGGTAAGGCCAGCGGCGGCGACAAGCAGCGGTTATGGTGTTGATGAAGAAAGAACAGCAGAGGTGCAGAAGGGTGTCACCAGGAGTTTGTGTATGGAGGTGGCGTCGTTGGCTTTCTTAGGTAACGGAGGCGTGGGCTGCTCTAGAATGGAGGAGTTAGCACGGCGGTTGGCTGGTTTCCGGCGGGTGGCGGCCGGTAGGGGTTTCGGGTAATGGGTTGGGTCGGACCAGTTATAAAATTACTCAGATGGTTTTAGGCCTGCCACGTGGCCCTTCCGTTAAAATAAGGGCATATATGTATAATAGTATAACGCCAGGGGTTGGGATGTCCTAATAATATAACAGAGGGCTTTTTTAAACTATTGATGATCGTAGAGGAGCAGATCAGACCCTTCTCCGTTATCTAAATCCATCTAGTAAATGATCTATTTTAACAATATATATCTTTAAATAACTGTCATACAAAAAACTTTGAAAAGCCAGCGAATCAAAGGACACCCAAAAATTGCCACAATTACCTATCCTTTCATCCAATACACAGAGCCACCTACCTTTTTTCAACATGAAAGGGTGAAGTACCCAAACTAACACATCAATTGATATATTTAGTGTTTAGTAATAAGAGTACTTGCAGCTGCAGGGATGCATATAAAGTTAACAGTGCATTATAAACAACTTCCAGTGAAGGATCTCAACAATATCTAAGCATTCATAATTAGCACAGAGGAAAGATGACTTCTAATAATTCAGTTTGCAATGAGCGTCCCCTATGTTAAGGCACAAGGGTATTGAATTGGACCTTGGAGAGGAAGTTGGATATTATCAAATCTGACATCCTTGGCCATGTTAATCTTCCAAAGCAGAGCATCCATGTACTATTTCCAAAGCACAAGGATTTACCAATAAACTTGACAATATCAACAAGAACAGAGTACATGCCTCCACCATCCATACTGTCAACCTGCATGTTGAGACAGGAACTGGGTTATTATGAATTTTACTAATTAAAACCTTAGTACCAATTAGAGTCCTCTTTTATGTCAAAGCATAAGGGGGTGGATTTGTTTGTTTTTCATTTTATAGGTAAAGCAAATTGGATTCTTCAACTTAAAGAACCAAAATTAACGCAATAAACCCAACAAAAAGGTTAAAAGGTAGTTTGAAGAACTCACAACCATGTCCAAGTAAGTGGATTATGTTATCCAGACAAAAATCATTTAACTTTTGAAAGAATATCCAATACTTCTCAGAATGTCAAAAGAAATTGAGCTCTCTCAATATAAATCATGTTTGATTCAAATTGAGCTGATGCTTTTGCATAAACAGACATGTATAACTAGCCAAGAGGAGAACTGCAGTATCGGCATCAAACATTACGTTTGGGTCAGCAGATGGAAGTATCTTCAGATTTGCCTCGGCACCATTCCCAGACTCCTGATTAGT
Organism: Nicotiana undulata; assembly: GCA_005239495.1. NCBI lineage: Eukaryota > Viridiplantae > Streptophyta > Magnoliopsida > Solanales > Solanaceae > Nicotiana > Nicotiana undulata. Next base: position 63,269 of record ML243261.1, read on the forward strand.
CTTCTCCACCACAATAGTTGATCTAAAATTCACCACTGGCGCAATTACATGTTTAATCATCAAATCTGCTACTTTCGCCAGCCCATAATCCATAATACCAACTGCCTAAAAACGAAAAAATAAGATCAAAAAGTTAATCACATTTGCTCTAAGATATACCAGAAATATTAATATTCCAGAGTCACCCTCAGATAAAGTGAAAAGGGAGAGGCATAGTTCAAACTCACATCCATCGCTTTTAAAACTGTTTGGAGCTCAATCCCATCAATGCCTTTAGTGTTCGATTGATGCTTCAGGTGAACTGTATTGTTTTCTTGCTCAAACCACACTGCATTGTCCATACATCGCAAAAGCACCTCTTGCATCTACACACCCAAATCCAATTCCTCTAAACAAGAATCACAGAAACTAAATAAAGATCACCAGTATACCATCTTCTGTTAACCCCCGCCCCCACAACAAACTCCCTAAACGCGTAATTACAAAAGAAACACAGGAAACGCACAGACATACACATTACAAAATAACAAAATTTGATTGGTGACATTAAAAGAAAATCTTCAGCAATGTCTTGGCTAGTTTTCTTCACAAATATAGCTCATTAACAAACTCATTGCGAAAGCGGGGAAAAAGAGAGCAGCAAGACTGATCTGGAAACTGACAAATTTAAAGCAGTTTCCTTGCTGCCACATCTAGATGTTACAAGAAACAGAAAATACAACTGCACCCGACTGGACATAGAGAAGATCTGACAATCTGCTTATATTTTTTATAAGGCTGATAAACTGCCTATATATCATCAATCAACTATGTCTCAATGCCAAACTAGGTGGTGTCGGCTAAAGAATCCTACGGAACACGTCCTACCTATTCAGAACTATTTCAAAATTAAATCCAAATCACTCTCCTTACTGGCACAACTAGAACTACGCTTCAATCCCATACAAATTGCTACTTCAAAGAGAAAAGATTTAACTTTTTATACATCTCAACAATTTAATCGATAAACTAGCTTCAATTCACAAACTACTTAGGCCTCGTTTGTTTGCACTTAATGGAGGTATGAATCTTATTCAGATCTCACACATTAAGTGCGTTTGTTTTTAAAGTCTAAATCTTAATTATTCAGATCTTAATCATTAAGTGTGTTTGTTTTTTTTACTTCACAACCACTTAATGGGTCCGAATAGGTTTGTATGATTAAGATCTATAACAGAGACTTAATTTCATTAAGATGCTATCACATATTCATTATTAATTGCCGCCACCGCCTACCATTATCAACTACTACCATGCCACCATCACCACCATAATCAACCACCCCCATCACCACCGCCACCTCCACCACCACCACGTCACCATCATCCTCAATCATAGCCGCCACCATTATCGACCATAACCACCCATTATCCCCACCACTCCGGCCACAATATATCATTCTCGCCCACAATCAACACTCGTCCACCTCAACTACCACAACTGACCACCCCATCATCATCAACAACCACATCCGACACTACCCATTATTATAACCTACCACCACCCACCCACTACCTTTCTCAATCACAACTACTACCACGGCCCCTCATTATTAACTATCACCATCCACCACCACCATCCTCAATCATAATCTCCACCGCTACCAATCACTACTAGCTACTAGCATGAACCACCATCATCGACCAAACTACCACCAACCACCGCCTCTAGTCGGCATTCACTTGTTAACCATCAACACCAACAACTATCATATTTTAAAAAACTATATATTTTATTGATAGAATATTAGATTAGTTAGTATTTCATTTGAATTTATGTTTATTAATTTTCAAATAAAGATAAATTTTATACATTCTGATATTAAAAATCAAACAATCTTAATTATTTTTATATAATAATTGTCTCAATATATTTTCAGTAAATAGCCCAAATACTCCACCAAACACTCTATAACAATAACAATGACAACTCACAAATGAGCCTCAATCCCAAAATAGTTGTTTAGCTATAAGAATCATTAATTTCTAACACCAAAGCTTCAAATGTTTCACCAAAAATATAACAGAGAAAAGAATTTAAGCAAATTTATTTCCTTTAATCTTCTTAACAATCAAACAATCATACACAAAAACAATATCCAAATATTACCTCCTCAAAACACTCAGTCCACTCATCCTTTAACAATCCGTAAACCAAAGGCTGCCTCTCCTCAAATACCGTCGTTTCATCACTACTCGTTACCAACACTGCCTTTAACTCCCTTAACGCTTCCGCCGCTTGCTCAACTCTCCCTACCTTAATCTCTTCCTTCACAAACCTGAGTTTATCACTCAATTCCAATATCACAGCAAGTAAGCCTAACAGTTCCCTCTTTTCCTTCAACTCTCTGTTTCTTATCACAATGTCATCAATTACGGCTTTGGTTTCAACTTCAACTGGATGATCCGAGATGAGCTGGATCAAATCCGATACTTCAGAAGAAAGATGTTCGGATCTCAAAACGACGTCAGAGCACTGAGTGAAGAGTGTGGAGAAATCGGAGTAATGTGAGAGAATGTATTGCCGGACTTTGGATTTTATATCGACGGAACGAAATTGTAGACGGTCGATGAGAAGACGGAGATCCGGGGCGGATAACGGCGAGGTTACATCGTCGATGTTCGATGATGAGAGTAGATCGCGAACGTCGATTGAATTGAACAGGACATCCATGGCTCGCCGGGAAACCCCTCCCCCTTTCTCTCTCTCTCAACAATATAGAGTGATCTGTAAAATGTGACCCGTACAACCGGTTTCGGGTTTCTTCCGTATTTCTTTATATATATATATATATATATATATATATATATATATATATACTCCCTCCGGTTCACAATAAGTGTGCAGTTTCCTTTTAGTACGCCCGTTAAGAAACTACTAAATCCTATGCAAAAAAAAACCTAGTAGGACTAAACTACCCTTATTAAAGTATTGGTCACATAATTATAGTGAGGAGTGAGAAAAGTTTTTTGAGGATATGCACATAAGGGTAAAAGAGTAAAAACAAATTGATTTTTTTTCTTGATAACATAACTGGACACTTATTTTGAACCAAAATGAAAAAGGAAACTGGACACTTATTGTCACGACCCAAATCCTAATTCAGGTCGCGATGGCGCCCAACAGCGGGGTTAGGCAAGCCGATATGAAACACACTAGGTGTTAACCCTTCCCTTTTTGGTTAACAATTTAATAACTACCAATTTTAAATGGATAAAACACAATAGTGATAAATGATACGAGATAGAACCACAGGTACAGAAATCAACCGATAGGCACGTCGCATAACACATGCACCGCCAAAACCCCAAAATTATAATTGCGTGTGTGTGCCAAGAACTAGTGTCACGAGTGCCACGGGAAACTACTGAATATACAATAACTGAAATATATATACAGAGCCTCAGTCTGAACAAAAGAGAGAGGAAATATGACGAGGAAACTCCAGGGTGCTGCCAGGAAGTCGCAAAGAAGGACAGCTCACCGTGAAGTATAGTCACTCGGTCAATATCTAGCACTGGACTGATAATCAGACGGACCAGCCTCCGGACCTGCACAATCAAGTGCAGAAAGAAAGGAAAGTGCAACATGAGTACATACATAAATATGTACCCAGTGAGTATCCCGTTTAATCTCGAAGAAGTAGTGACGAGAGGTCGACTCGATACTCACTAAGGTCCAACAGTAATAAAGTAAGCAGGAGGTAAGAAAAACTGTAGGCAAGTAAAACAAATAATCAAGTACATCAATATCCAGCATCAAATAACAATCTCAAATCAAACAAGTTTGGTATCCGCTGTGGCGTACGACCCGCTCCCATATAGTACTCACTCACATCGCTCCGCCGTGGCGTACGGCCCGATCCCATCCTGTAAATCTTCGTCGTGGCGTACGGCCCGATACCACCCTGTAGTCTCAATCTCCGCCGTGGCGTACGGCCCGATCCCATAATATACTCTCTCATCACTCTGTCGTGGCGTACGGACCGATCGCATAATATAATCAATCATCACTCTGTCGTGGCGTACGGCCTGATCCCGTAATATAATCACTCGTCACTCTGTCGTGGCGTACGGCCCGATCCCATCCCGTGATTCTCTTATCACACTTAAATCAAGCCAAGTATCACAACGTTCAAAGACAACAATACCAATCACACAAGTATACAAGTCATATCTATGCTACAACAGGGAAAAACAATGAACATGTTGTGTCCTAACTACCCGTACGAAGCAGTAATAGTCACTACGTACGGACTCTCGTCACTCGGTGCGTACGTAGCCCCCAAACAAGATCACATAGCAAACAAGGTTACCTAGAGGGACAATTTCCCTCTTACGAGGTTAGAAAAGAGACTCACCTCGACGAAGCACTCCTCGGACCAAAGACTGAATCAAGAATGCGCTCAAAGCTCCGAAACTACCCTCGACGGCTCACAACTAGACAAACATAAATTGAATCAATTTATGCTCCAAGAATAACAATTAACAAGAAATTCCAAAATATAGTATTCTTCACGCGTTCGGATTTTGAAATTTTGGCCCCGGGCCCACGCGTTCGGATTTTGAAATTCTCGAAGGAATGAATTACCCGAAGCCTAAGGATCGTAATTACCTAATTTATTTAGGAATTCATGGCTAAAAATGGATAATTCACTAATTATCAAAGCCCTAGGAATTTCTACCCAATTTTTCCCATGATTTTGTTATTTTTAAGAACAAAATTAGTTGAATTCCATGAAAAATTGATAATTTAGAGAAGAAGTCACTCACCTTAGATGATAGTGGCTTTGGACAGCCATTTCCCCCAGCTCTAAGATGCTTCAATGGAGTTTGGAAATTGAAAATGAGGAAGAAAGCCCGTAATTGGGCATTTAAATACTGCCCAGGAAAACCTTCAATGCGATCGAACAAATGACCCTGGCCCTCGAGAAGCACTATGCGATCGCATAGATGGGGTCTGCGATCGCGGAGGGTGGGGAGGTAGGATTATGCGATCGCAGGAGTGAGGTATGCGACCGCAGAGAGGAATAGGCAGTGGGGGGGGGGGGAAGGGGACTTGGGCGATCGC